>BQNB010013748.1:5102-52525 GCA_026074375.1 Tanacetum coccineum
GAGCCTAAACACTTCAAGCAAGCAGTGAAGGATGTCAGGTGGATAGAAGCCATGAAGCAAGAGATCCAAGCTCTTGAAGAAAATAAGACTTGGACTTTAGAAGAACTTCCAAAAGGAAAGCGAGCGATTGATTCGAAATGGGTCTACAAAATCAAGTACAAGCCGAATGGAGATGTTGAGCGGTACAAGGCACGCCTTGTAGCTAAAGGCTGCACACAGATGGAAGGAGTTGATTTCCACGAAACCTTCGCTCCTGTTGCAAAGCTAGTGACAGTGCGCACCCTCTTGACCGTCGCTGTAAAGCGTAATTGGCATATTCACCAACTTGATGTGAACAATGCTTTTTTGCATGGCGACTTGAATGAGGATGTTTACATGAAGCTTCCGGAAGGCTTTGGTAAGCAAGATGACAATCGGGTTTGCAAACTCAAGAAGTCCTTGTACGGCCTCAAACAAGCTTCAAGAAATTGGTACCAAAAATTCACGCATTCCTTATTAGATGTTGGTTTTAAACAAAGCCACGCTGATCATTCTCTCTTCATTTTCAAAGAAAAAGACGCCTTCGTTGCTGCACTTATTTATGTTGATGACGTTGTTCTTGTTGGAAATGACCCACACAAAATACAAGCTACCAAGGGATTCCTGGATAAGCGATTTAGCATCAAAGATCTTGGCCCCTTGAAATATTTTCTAGGCATCGAGGTCGCTAAAACAAAGGAAGGTATGGTGTTAAGTCAACGCAAATACACATTGGACATTCTTGAAGATGTTGGCATGACGGGCTGTAGACCGAGTACTTTCCCCATGGAACAGAATTTAAAACTTGACAAGTGTGACAAAGCAGCTTGTGTCGATGGTAATCAATACCGACGATTGATCGGCAAGCTTCTTTATTTGCAAGCTACGCGACCTGACATAACTTATGCGGTCAACATCTTGAGTCAATTCGTCAGTGATCCTAGACAACCTCATATGGATGCTGCCAATCGTGTCTTGTGTTATTTGAAAGGGACTCCGGGACAAGGCATACTCATTCCTAGAGATGGCGGAACTAATCTTTTGGCTTATTGTGATTCTGATTGGTTAGGGTGTCCAATGACTCGACGCTCCAGAACAGGTTATCTACTTCTACTTGGAGGAGCTCCTGTTTCCTGGAAGACAAAAAAGCAGTCCGTAGTTTCCAAATCCTCGGCAGAAGCTGAATATCGGGCCATGTCTAATGCGGTTAGTGAAATCTTGTGGATGAGGTGGCTTTTGGGTGAACTTGACATGGCCCCCGTCGGACCAACTGCATTATTTTGTGACAATCAAGCTGCCCGTCACATAGCAAACAACCCAGTCTTCCATGAACGCACCAAACACGTTGAAATGGATTGCTACTTTGTGCGGGAAAGAGTTGACTCTATGGAAATTTGTCCCATGCCCATAGCTACCAAAGATCAAATCGCTGACGTTCTTACGAAAGCTTTAGGAGCCAATTCTCTTCGTTTTCTACTGTACAAGTTGGGTGCTCGGAATCTTCACGCTCCAACTTGAGGGGGAGTATAGGATAATTATGCATTCAATCAATCATAATTATCCCATAATTATGCATTCAATCAATCATAATTATCCCCTAATTTGGCTCCACGATTATTGCCTCTATTTATTTCATTTCCTTATATATTGAGCCCCTCTTTCTTATATATAGAGGCTCCCTTTTGTATTGAAAACACAAGAAAATATAATCAATCAAAAAAACAAAACCTATATCAATTTTGTTATGGTACCAGAGCGGTCTTCGTGAAGATCCTCCGACCAAAACCAAACCCTACCTATGGCTGGCGATAGTGGAAAATCAGCAGACAAAACCAAAGAAGGAGGAATCGACCATGATTCTCCATACTATCTCCATCCCTCTGATTACCCAAGACAGAAAGACGTGAAACGGAGCAGCAGCAAACCAGTAGGAAATTGCACAAACTGTGGAAAGGATGGGCACAACAGGGATGGTTGCTTTGAACTCATAGGTTACCCAGATTGGTGGCCGGGAAAAGGCAAGCAAGACAAGGCCAAGCTGTCGGCAGCTTGTGTTGAAGCAGAAAAGAGCCCTATTGCCGGTTTAAGCGACTTTCAATATCAACAATTCTTGAAATTCTTCCGAAACAAAGAAGGTGCGAATGGAGAAGAAAGTGGACCCAAGGCCAACCTAGCAGGTAACATAGATAAAGAAGGTAAGTGGATATTTGACTCGGGCACAACCGAGCATATTACTCATAATGATTCCTTACTTAAAAATAAAAGAAAAAGAGGTTACGAGCAACCAGTAACCATACCAAATGGTGAAGCTGTACCAGTAGAAGGAAGAGGAGAATGTGCTCTTCCAAGTGGGGCAATTATTAAAGATGTCCTTCATGTCCCAAAATTTAAATGCAATTTGCTTTCTGTTAGTAGATTGTCTAAGGAACTTCAATGTGCTGTTACATTTTTTCCTGAATTTTGTATCATGCAAGACTTGTATTCGAGGACATTGATTGGAGCGGGTGATTGCGAAGATGGTCTGTACAAGATGGGGATGTTTGAAAATAATCGGCATGCTATGATGACTACACAAAGTATGTGGCACAAAAGATTAGGTCACCCATCGAGTTCTAGATTATATCATTTGGATTTTTTTAAAAACACTTCTTTGGATTCTAAGTTTTTTTGTGATTCTTGTGTTAAAGCTAAGTTTACGAGATTGCCATTTCCAATTAGTGTCACTAAGACAAATGCTTGTTTCGAATTAATACATTGTGACATATGGGGAAAATATCGCACGCCTTCTCTTACACGTGCAAACTATTTTTTAACAATAGTTGATGATTTTAGCCGATCCGTGTGGGTTTTCCTTCTCGACAACCCAAACCGGGTCGTATCAACCAGTTTTCTTTTTCTTTTGCTAAAAAGACTACATACAAAAATGCAACATTATCTAGAAAAAAAACTTGTATTACAAAAAGACTACATAAAAAATGCAACATTATCTAGAAAAAAACTTGTATTACAAGTGTAGTGGATTGCAACAACTAAAAACACAAAGCTCATCTAGCTAAGACACCTATTTTCATCCAATAATAGCAAGGCATGTACAATATTTTAACACACAATATTTTATAGTTTATACCATACTTATATTAATAGCAAGTATGACAGTCAAGTCTACTCTTCTAACTACTAAACCCATACAACACTTCATCACCAACCTAACTTAAAAAAATCTACAAACAAATCACAAACTCTCTAAGTTTGTGGGTGTTGATGATTTAAGGTTCTTGCTAAATATGGAAAGATATGAACTTGTTAAGGAAATTGGGTCTGGTAATTTTGGTGTAGCTAAGCTTGTTAGAGATAAAGGGACTAAAGAATTGTTTGCTGTTAAGTTTATTGAAAGAGGTCAAAAGGTTTGTATTTTTTTATGATGTTTTATGCATTTGATGATAAATATTTTGTGGGCTTGATCAAGATTTTTCAAATTTTTATAAAGTTTTGAAATTTGTGATTTTTTTTAAGGTTTTATGCATTTGGTGTGTTGATTAGTCTAAAATATATTGTGGGCTTGATCAAGATTGTTTTGTTTTATATAAAGTTTTGATTTTTATGAATTTTTTTGTATAACTTTCTAAATTTAGTGTGTTGAATATTTTGAAATTTTGCAGATTGATGAACATGTTCAGAGGGAAATTATGAATCATAGGTCTTTAAGGCATCCAAATATTATTAGATTCAAAGAGGTTAGTTTTTAATTTTACTCCTAATGAGTTCATCTTTGATACTGTATTGATATTGATGCTTCCTTAATTTAAAAAAGTCAAAGTTTGACTTGTAAGATTGAGACTTGTAAATTATCAAGTGGAAATTTCACATGAATTTTGAAAATTGTGTATAGTGCTCTACAATAGTGGTTTATTGATTTTTGCTAATTGCTTCTGCTAATTACATTGCTATTGCTTGCTTAATCCCAAAAAGTCAACATTTGACTTTAATGAAATTTCTAAAGTCAATTTTAACATGGAGTCCATAAGTTTTTGGGTAACCATGGTTTCCGACCTCTTGGCCGACTAATCCACGGGGTTTGAACCTACCGCCACACAAACTCAAACCAGGTAAAACCCTCCTTTTCAGGAGGTTGGCGTGGCCACTTCAAGGTTGTTTGCACCTAGCATGAATTGAACTTGGGACCTCACACATTTTAGAGTGATAGCCACAACTCCCTTTGCCACTAGGCCACCCTTGAGTGGTTTGGAGTCCATAAGTTCTTTAGGCACCAAATGTTTCTGCTACCGAATTAAGATAGTAATCGTTGTAGCAGACTAGCCGTTGACATATGACCCAACCGGTCGTTACAGACTTTCTTGAACCGGTGCTATATTTTAGAACTATGCTATTGTCACTACATTGGTCCTGAAGCTCGTCTTTTAATATGAAGTTCAAAGTTCAAACTAAGCCTAATGATATTAGTTCTCTGAATCTAAAAACAAATAAAGTAAGCGGTTTTTGTAGTAAGACATTTGACATTGATAAATTAGTTCATTTGCTTAGTCTATTACCTTCCGGTTCTCAATTTCATTCGTGGGTTTGATCTGGATGGACCTTACTGCCTTAGCATACGGCTCGAGTATCTGAAATAGAGTTTTAGTGTTGAATATTGAATAAGATGTGCTGGTTAATAAATTTGGGCCTACGTACGATGTTTCCAGGTGTTACTATCACCGATCTTTTAGCCAATTGTCATAGAACTTTTCGAGAGGATATGTAAAGCGGGTAAATTCAGTGAGAACGAGGCAAGTTTACTTGATCCTTGATTATAGAAAAATTGGTTATTTTAATAAGTTTATGTTAACTTTAAACCTGATAGTTCCGATTTATGTTTTCTAATGCATTAGGCGAGATTTTTCTTTCAACAAGCTTAATATCAAGGTAGTTTAGCGCACTGTCATTCGATGAATAAACACTTATCCATTCATCTGGTTTCGTCTTTTTCCTCCTTATATCTATTTTTAGTATTCTTGAGGATTGTGTGTTGGCAGGAAGACAGTCACAGAGAACTTAACGCCGAAAACACACTGCTAAGATGTCAGCACAGCGTCCTCGTGTAAAAAAAAGTGACTTTGGTTACTCAAAGGTAATATTTTTACCAAGTTTTCACAAACACGTACTTGTATATTTTATAATCAATTTGTTGTTGTTTATGCAATTCAGTCAGCGGTTCTGCATTCTCAACCGAAGTCAGCAGTTGGAACACCAGCTTACATTGCACCCGAAGTTCTCTCAAGAAAAGAATACGATGGAAAGGTGCTGCCTTTTAGCTTTTAGTTGCTTGATAAATACACCGTTGACTAATTTAAAAGTCAAACTTTAAACTAACGACCAACTCTAAAAAGCGTAGCGTTAATCAAAGTAGAAATATTTATAACACTACAAAAAGAAATTCCAAGATACTTTTTTCCGGTTATTTTTTTTGGCCACAAATTGGTCAAGTATGATTAGTCTAAATAGTCGGTAACTTTAGAAAAATTACTGTTTTCTATTTTTAACCTCTAGAAACTGTAGCTTGCAGATGTTTGGTCTTGTGGGGTTACTTTGTACGTTATGCTAGTTGGCGCATATCCCTTTGGAGATCCAGATGATCCAAAGAACTTCCGAACAACTGTTTGCGTGAGTAATATATATCGTTAACTTTATAAGGTTCAAAAAATCTAAATCATAGAATGGCGATGATGAAATACTTTCGATTAGACAGCGAATACTTATTACGAAAACGCACTTCCGAGTATACCGTTAAAAATTTCGTTGGAATGCAAACATCTTCTCTACCGAATATTCGTTGCAAACCCTGAAAAGGTAGAACTTCATACTGTCATACATATAGGAGTAGCTGACTGGATAACAGGTCAAAACACTTATGGGTCAAAATGGGCCAAAATGATTCGGGTCGGCTGCAATGGATTATTAGTTTCTTGTCCATTTCTTTATTAATTTCATAAGCGTCTAATTTAGTAGAAAAGATAAGATTATACGAAATATACTTTCAAATTAATAATACCATTTTAAGAACGTCCGATTTTTCAACCTACCTTAAAAAAAAAACGCGTTTTGAACCTTGATAATTATGGCAAAGGCAAATAAGTAAATTTTATGCAACATATAGAAAAGCATGATGCAACCTATCTGTAATGGTCTATTTTTTTTGGGTTTGTGCAGAGAATAACAATACAAGAAATCCAAATGCACCCATGGTTCTTACAGAACTTACCAATGGATTTAATGGCCGGTGGAAGCTCTCCCAACGCACATGCATTCGAAACGAGTCAAAACGTTGATGAAATAGTCTCAATAATACAAGAAGTCAATGAAACTCAACCCGAGACTCTAAATATAACTGATTTACCACAACTTCTTGGAAGATAGCATGGTACTATTGATGATTTGGACGAAAACATATATTGAATACATAGACATAAGTGGCGGAATTACGTTTTGCTCATTGTTGAGAAAGTAAGCCAAGCTAAGACCGTTTTTTTTGTGGGTCAGGCAACTGTCATCGATCAATCAATAGGAACACTTGTGAGTTCTTATATGGATCTCTTCTCGATTTTTAAGGGTCCAAGTACAAAGTATCTATATAGAAACATGACCACAATAGGATATTGAATAAAGTACAGTCATATTTTTCTATAAAGATGATCATTTCACTTTCTTGCACTTCTTGTTGCTTTACAGTTTAGTCGCTAAAAGATGGTTTTATGTTCCGTTTGGGTCAAGATAGTGGTAAAACCCCTTGAGTTATGATTTATTATAGACCACTATTTATAGTGGTAAAACCCTAATACCCTAAACCCACAAACGGGCTTGGGCCTATTTATTCACTAATACTCCCCCGCAGTCCGAGCGGCGAAATCGCAAAAGGCCGAATGGAGTATATAAACTAGAAAAGAAAAGAAACCAAAAAAGAATCACCAGTTTATTATTGACCACTAGTTGAAAGCCTCTCATCTTCTATCATCTTGCTTCATGCACACTGCAAGGTATATCTATCTGACGAAGATAGCAGACTCAACCAGTATCTACGCTGCTTAACACTGCAGACTCAAGGTAAACTATCTGTCCAAAGATGGCAACTCAACCTATATCTATCTGCTTTAAACAGGCAGACTCAAGGTATAACTATCTTGTCAAAGATGGCATACACAACCTGAAACTATCCTGCCAAAACCAAGAAGTCGAGCTCGGGACTTAAACCTTAGATTCGACAAAAGTCGTCTCGGGACTTATACCCTAGATTCGACACCAACAAAAGTCGTCTCGGGAATAAGAACCCTAGATTCGACACCAACAAAAGTCGTCTCGGGAATTAATACCCTCTGATGACATAAAAAAAACATTAAATAACTATAATGAAAGAGTTGCAGAGTCAACACCAAAACCACCAAGACATAACACAAAATCTACTCTTTAGCTTTCCATTCACTCTTTTCCCTTAGCTTCGTTTCAAACAAATCCTTCATGTCCATCATCTACTAACGACAATCAGTAGTAGTCCTATAATGAGTGGTGACGATGACGGCTAGGGTTTTTTTTTTTTTTTGATTTAGGGCTAAAGACGTTTTTTTGTGGTCAGCAACTTCATCGATCATCAATAGGATCACTTGTGAGTTCTTATATGATCTCTTATCGATTTTATGTCATGTACAAAGTATCTTTTAGAAACATGACGCAATAGTATATGATATAGTACATCATATTTTTCTATAAAGATATAAACTTTGATCATTTCACTTTCTTGCACTTCTTGTTGCTTTACAGTTTAGTCGCTAAAAGATGGTTTTATGTTCCGTTTGGGTCATTTTGCAACCCCTAAACTTGACTTTCTATATAAAGTTCCGGATGTTATATAGTATTAACATTTCTACACACAAATTTAGCATTTTCATATAAGAAATAGCATTTCTGAATGTCGTTTTTCTTTGTTACAAAATGTGACCCAAACGGTATAAAATTCCATCATATGTACAAGTACTAAAACGACTCAAATAACAAAGACATTTATATTTTGTGCGGTTATTTGTTTCTTTATAGAACTCAACATTATAAACTAAGTTGTAAATATCTTTAACTGCAAAAACATTGAAGTGTAAAAGACTATGTACAAACTACAAAGACTAATAGACTATTGCGCCACGTTTGACTTTACCAGTCAGACACGATAAGCTGGTCGGAGTCGAAGTTCTTATCTTTATCAAATACGATAGAATTCTTCGTGTAAGAATGACATAGTTCTTCGAGTTCCTCTTTCACTTGTTTCATATTAGGCCTTTTCTTGCCCTCTAACTCCACACAATCTTTCGCAAGCTTAGCAAGTTTCTTTACATGTTCATCAAGTCCATCTTTTCTAACTTTATCGTCAAGAACTTGAATCAAGCAACCCCTTTCTAGCGACGAAACAAAAAACATCGCCAAACCCAAGTCACTTTCAGTTCCATCGTGCGAATAGACCTTTCTGCCCGTAAGAAGCTCCACAAGAACCATTCCAAAACTATAAACATCGCTCTTCTCGGTCAAGATTCCTGAACGGAAGTACTCAGGATCTATGTATCCAAGTGTTCCATGGACCAAGGTTTGCAAGTGCGTCTCATCAACAGGAATAAACCTTGAGATACCGAAATCAGACACTTTAGCAGTGTAGTCATCGGTCAAAAGTATGTTTGATGTTTTAATATCTCTATGAACGATTTGTGTCGTTGAGTGTATATACCCAAGTGCTTCTGCAGTTTGTGTGGCTATGCTTAGACGTTTTTCAAACGTTAACGAAGAGATGAAGTTTTGTTCATGTAAGTGTTGGAAGACGGTTTTGTTGGTTATGAACTCGTAAACTAAGAGGGGTGTTTGTGTCTCTAGACAACATCCTAAGAGTTTGACAACATTTGGGTGGCTAATTTCTGATAAAATGATCACCTCATTTATAAACTGCTCGATTTGGTTTGCATCAATCGACTTGGATTTTTTGATGGCGACCATTGTTTCATCTGGTAGTGTACCTTTATATACTGTACCGTAGCCTCCTTGACCGACGATGTTGGATTTGTGAAAGTTGTTGGTTGCCTTTTCAAGAACTCGTGCTGAGAAGATCTTGGCTATACGAGAAGATTGTTTAGATTCGAAGAGTAGTTTCTGAAGAATCAAACCGCCGTTTTTCTTGAAGAACATCTCCCTGCTCTTCATGATTTGTCGTTGTCTGAGTCCCCAGTATAGTATAAGTGTCAGCATACCGGATGCTCCAGTCCCTATGCTGATGCCTGTTAATCGATATAAATTCGTTACTAGACAAAGCACATGACTTTATCACCACAATGAAGCAACCACTTAATTAGGCCGTACTTTATGACAGATATTTTAAGTAGTGTACTGCGAGAGAGTTGTATAATCTTACCAGCAAAGATTGTCCCTCCTGAATATTTGCAACCCGTCCCATTCTTTCTACCGTCGCCTCGCTGCCCCCAAAAGCAAGAACACTCGTAGCTTCCTTTTGTGTTAGTACAGCCATACACACAATCGTTTTTATCAGGCCTCTCACACTCGTCAATATCTGCAAACAATAACAAACACTTCTGAACTATATCTATAAAATCTGTTAACGGTATTAAACAAACATATACAGCGTTATGATTACCTTGGCAACCATTTCTGATATACGGGTTTCCATGATACCCTTGAGCACATCGACAACGATAGCCTTGGTAACTTTGATTGTATTCAGTCAAAGTATCAACACAAACACTATTTTCTCCACAAACATAATTCTCACCATCTTTTCTAGCTTCTTCACAGCTCGTGTTCCCGACTGACCATTCAAAAACAACAGGAAAAGTCCGGTTTTGCAAATTATCAAAATCCGTTACTTGAAACGTGTAATGACCTTTCTTAACAAGAAACCCATACGTGCAGTTATTGAAACTCCATTTCCCAACAGTTACATTTGTGTTTCTTTGTGTATGGATCCGAAAACTTGTTACTTTGTAAGGAACCGGAACTTGACTACAACCCATGCCTAAACATAAACCATCTCTTAACATATTACAACCCGTCATTGATAAACAACCCGTTATGTAGTCCTCACCATACGTAGCCTTCATGTTGGCTCGAGCGTCACACCCTATTGTGGTCAAGAAGTTTTCTGAGCTGGAGATTGGGAACCTTGATAACCATATCTTTGTATCTCTAGCTTTCGTAGCGTTTTTGTGGTAACAACGTTGAGTCATTGGTAACGAGCCATGCATACGACCATCAAGTGATATGTCTAACAATTTGAAACTTGTGTTGAATACTTGTAGTCTTGAACAATTTACATGATACAATTCACTCAAGTAACAACCTTTTTTCGTCCCGAAAGGATAGTGTATCGTCACGTTCTCACATTTATCTGGGCAGCCTGGCAGGGATTGAGATGATATCGTTCGTGACAGTATCACGAACGTTATCATCAAATTTAGGAGTAGTGTAAGCAAAATCTTCATTGCTTAAGAAATTCAATCTCAAAATTTTGTTGTTCGCATTTAAAACCATTTCGAGCTAGACGGCTTTTGGTTTATATGTTGTTTATAAGCTATTACTCTTTTTGTAGTGTGTGTACTAAAAAATGTGGTAAAAACAATACTAGCTTGTGTTATATGTGACTAGACTTGTGTAGTTGTATTTGTATGTTTTAGACATAACTTTGGTTATATCGAACCTTGTAGGGTATTGTTTTGTTGGCTAATGATTTTGTGATAACAACATAAGTTTATTTTTCTCGCTGTTTTTATATATGTAAGCTTAGATTCGTTTTCTATAAAGTACAACACAAACACAAAATTGTTAAAATGGTGCTTTGAGTCACTTATGCATGCTAAGCTCATGGTTCTAAAAGACACGTCATGACGCTGCTAAGGCCTCGCAAAGGCACGAGGGGTGACCTCCATGCTACGCATTAGACCAAGGCGTCGGCTTAAGGCGTGACGTGAGATGAGAAGTGAAAAAACGTGATAAGGCGTGATGCTTGGAAACTTTTTTAATTCAATTTCGATAAAAATCGTTTTTTATAAAAATGAAAAAGATTACAAAGATAGTTTCTTGACTTTATTTCTTATGTATGACACTTTTTGTAAACTCAATATATTTGAAATATGATATAAATACATAAATTTATAAATATTTTCATATTTTGTGCCGCTTTATGTCACGCCTTAAAAAACGCTATGACTCGCCATGGCTCCTAAGACGTGAGGCTTGGCCATGCCGCCACGCCACGCCTCACGCTATTTATAACTTTGCTAAGCTACATAATTTACTAGGGGCGAGCATAAATATCGGAAAAACAAGCCGAAATAAAAAAACCGCACCGAAAACTGATAGGAAACGGTTTTGATTTTTAGAAAAACCGAATATTTGGGACAGAATTTGGTTTGTATGAAAAGCCGAATTGAAAAACCGCCCCGCCCGGCTTTTATCTTTCTTTCAAAACTTATAAAATAACTTTATATTTGTATAAAACTTGATGCTTAATCATCAAAAGTTTGTGTGTATCCCTTTTTTCACATACTATAGTTAACAATTTCTTATACTTTTAAAGTTTTCATACACTATGTGAGGTGAGATTTGTATAGAACATGCATTCTTTAAAGAACAAAAGAGATGGTTTTATCTAATGTTTTCATTAGGTTGGACAGAGTGGTATGCAACTCATCGAGACACCACATCAAACTCACACGTGAGTTGATATCCTAAGAAGCCTTAAAGGTGACTGACTCACCATTTGTGAGTTATAACCATCGAATGCAGTGTCGCGAATGGAATGCAATATAATTATAGTAATATTAGTTATACTTAGTATTTAATTATATATTATATATACGTATTACGTATACGTAAGATTACGTAAAGCACATATAATCACGTAAGGATCACACACTGGTTATTGACCAGACCTAGTTATATTACCTGGTTCTCTATAACTTTAGCTCTGGATACCAATCTGTCACACCCCCAAATAGGGTCCCGTCAGAATAAGCGTCCGGGGGCATGACGTTTATGAATATCTCAAGTACAAAGCATAAAGAACGACCTCTAAGGGTACGTTTTGAAAATAAACACCGTTGCATTAAATTAAAATATTAATAAGTTTTATATCGATCAATTCAAATGATTTAAGAGTTAAAATGCGGAAGCTTAATGAGTTTCAACAACGGCATTTAAAAACATAGATGAATCCTTGAAAACCAGTCCAAGAAAAACATGTTTAAAACCTCAACATAAAGTTGGTGAATTTATAGGTTTAGTTCAAATATTATCAGTGTGGACCACAAGATTTCATAACGTATGTGACAGTTATATGAGATACAACTTCACATAAATAGGCATTTACGTTGCACTAAGCTCATGACACCTAGGCTAATAGTGGAAAGTAGCATGTACACTGCCACATAAGTCTTGCCCTTACAGGTGTCCGACCAAAGACCACCTAACTAACTTCGACATGATATACATCCGTTGGCCTGTACAGTCCGTCAAGTACCCGACCAGTAAGAATAACCTAACTCGAATGTGAATTATTAGTCCCAATAGATCTATTTATTCACTCGCGCTCACTTAACCAGCCAGTCGGTTAAAGGTAAGTAATGGTTCATGATGATTCGGGCAATAGTTGTCTAAACGCTACTTAGGCAACACGTAAACATGAAGATTCTCACGTATAATACTTGTGTCCAGTTTTAAAAGCAAGCAATGTTTCTCACCCCAAGTTATAAAACATTTATTCAAAACGAGTAAAGAGTGGGGCTATGAACTCACCTTAAGCAAATGGTGAGCAATTAATTTAACGAAGATAATAACGATATCAAATGACTCTAACCGCGACCTAATTAAAAGACGCGTTTCAGAAACGAGAAATAAATACGAAACATCGAATAAGACGCGTAACGAAAGTAGACATCCATAAGTGTTTGTGCTTTAGTTTATATAGTAAAACGTGACATTAAGAAAGTATACGGTTTATGGTTACGTTACAATATGCTTAACGACAAGTTTCTAATTTCGGAAGGTTACTATTTTTAGAAAGTTTTTATTTTAGGAAAGTTCTAAGTTTCGGGACGTTAATACAGTCCCCTAATATACGATGACTCCATTTACCTTAAACGCATTAGTGAAACCTAAACGCCACTTTCTAAGTCCGTCTCGCTACTAAATGCCCAAAAGTTTCTATTTTTAGAAGTTTCCTGTTTTAGAAATCTGACATTAAGTCAGTGACATTTTTAAAAGTTCCTACTTAATATAATAACGTTATTACTTGTTTCGACAACATTTTAAAAGCTCAAAACACCTCGAAAGTGTCCGAAAAGTCATTTTCCTATTCCAAGCAGCAAACTTATATAGTTATTTTCCCAAAAACGTTCCAAAAATTATTTCGCCATAACTCGGCCGTTTTAAGTCCGCTTTTAGTGTTCGAGATATGAAAACTTATCTATTCGAAACAAGCTATCCAAAAACTACCTTCTCGGCTAATGAAAACATTTTTAGGTGTCCGAAAACCTTAAAACAAATTCAGACCAGCAAGCACCAATTTCGCAAACGCTTCCAAAAATTCAACCAAACTTCACAATAGTGCCTAATCTAACCTAAACCTATTCACTACTAAACCAATCCAACAAAATCCACTCTTAATCTATTCTAATCCCTTCACCATCTTTGCTGCAACACACAAGAACACTCAATCTCACCAAGACTACAATATGAGTGCATAAAAATACCAACATCTTTATTGTTTATAAAAACTTACTTTATAAGCTTTGAAACTTATAACACAAATATATGGATGTGTAGATCTTGAATAGAAATACAAGAACATAAAGAAATCAAAAGAAGAAGGTTATGGTTTACTTACAAAAATGGATGAACAAGATAGAAACAAAAGATCTTGAAAGAGGAAGAGTAGATCTTGAAAACCCAAGTATAAAAACTAAACCCTAACTTAATAACCCTTGAAATAAACCTTAAATCAAATGAAAACCTTCTTGGAAACACCTTGAATCTTGATAGAAATGAGTTTAGAGTGTGTAAATCTTGCTAGAAATCAAAGTTGTGAATTGTGTTTGTGTGTGTGTTTGTTACCGAGACGAAGGAGAAAGAAAAGAGAGGAGAGGACAAATTTTGCCTAATGAAATGAACCAAGTGAGATGTGTGTGTTTATAAGTGGGTATTTATAGAGAAAGGTTTAGGGTTTATGGTTACATGTGGCTCAAGCACACCAAGGGTGTGTGTGGTGTGATATTCGGCCGAGCAAGGGGACAAAATGGGAAGACCAAGCCAAAATGACTAGCCATGGCTCAAGACTTTGGCTCTAAGGTGGCTAAATAAATTATTATACCTTCACTAGTGCTCAAGTGGTTCAAGTTTGTAAGGATTCATGATTTAAGGGTAAGTTGGCTTGTTGTGAGGAAAAGAACATGTATGTCACTTTCTATGTCTTATGCATGCATATGATGTAGTATTTGAAATTTAAATTTTTGGTTTCTCCCTTTTGTTGGCTTGCACCGAAAATTCAAGGAGGGTCGGTGAGGACATGAAATTTAAATTTTATACTAGGAGACTTATAATATGTTATTATGGGTTTACATGCAAGGGTGATATGTTTCCGGGTTTCCGTTTGATCAAAAATGCTAAAAACGTAAACTCACGCCAAAAATATAAAAATCGCAAACGTAAATACTTGTAAACCACGGAATGACATAAAATGACTTTATTAAGTATAATTCACGTAAACTAAGCTTAGTCTGACGTCGAAACGCTTCCGATAATGATTTTCAGTTTTTACGCGGGACAACTACCCGGATTAACGTCAAATTAACACGTAACTTATAAAAGTTAAAATAATGAATGGAATCAGTAAAAATATTGACCTAAAATTTATGGGGTGTCACAAATTCACCATCGATTTTTACCCAAAATCAAAAAATCAACCACTTATCTTATAATTAACACCACAAAAAACACGATTCTTAACTCAAAACATAAAAAACCCCACAAAAAAAATTGAAACCCTCATTTTTATTTTTTCAAAAATATCAACGATCTTTGTATCAAAGCAAACCTGGCTCTGATACCTTGTGTAAATTTATATAAAGATCAACAAAAACGACTTAGAATATCATAGTTTTAATTCAACCAAACCCCCACTAATTTTATTCCTAACATGAGACTACCACTTCAAATATAGTAACTGGTTTTGAGTTAAGAACAATTACAAAGAAGAAAGAATTATAGATCAAAACTCTCACAAGATTGAGAGAATAATACAAAAGTTTGGAAAGAGAAACAATAGAATCGATATGTGAGGCTGACGTATAATGAGACTATTTATACCCCAACGCATGCCCTAGAAAATATCTTCAGCTTCCTACACTTCAGTCCCCACATCTTCATGCTTTGTCACTTTAGATCCCTGCAAAGATAAAATAAAACACAAAACATTCAAATACTAAAATACAACTTGCCTTTATTACCTTTAGGTTAAAGTAGACGTTCATAAACCATCTTCGGCTTCTCGAGTGAACCATCATAACCGAAAAACACCTCTTTACGTTATAACTCATTTTTCAAGGTTTTTACATACTTGCAATATGTAGTGTGCACATAAGTTTTTTGTTGAAATGCTTGAATATCTATACTCATTGTAGTGAACTTGAAAAAAAAGTTGATAAAGTGTGTTACTTAATGTTTCACATTTCGTTCATCCTTGTAGCTAAACCTACAAAAAAGATTAACATTCAATAGTTGCTAATGGAAAATATATGATTAGTTTAGAATGATGCTGTTGGAATGTGGTAGTTGGATTAGCATGTTATACGATTAAAAATACGTGAGCCTATTGGGGGGTACACACGTTAAGACACATATAATGCGTTTATTGTTTAATATGTTTCATGTAATGTTTAAATGTAAACCGAAGGGACTTAAATTGACAAAACCCAAACCCAAATGTGTAACCTTTGCCCTTTTGTGTTATGAATATTTCATTTATAGTCCTTTGACTATTTGACTTTTGTCAGTTTATTTAGATTTTATACCGTGTTGACGGTGGTGATTGTTATGAGATATGTGATGATTTGAGGTTTATTGTGATTAATAATCCCTTTTGGAAGGTATTATTGTGTTATGTGTATTCCGGGTGGTTTGACCCGTGAATTTTGAGAAATGCCAAAAAACGAGTCCGACACGTCCGTTAATGTCCAAATTGAGTTTTGAAGGGTTAAAGTGAAAATATGTCATGTGAATACTCTAGGTTAATGGAAAAGTATTTTTAAGGTGAATAAAAATGCTAATTAACCTTGGAGTAAATTTTACGGTTGAGTTTTACGAGCTTTAAAGTGATCCCGACACGAAAAGGAAGACCCGAGACCACATAGGATCATAAGCAAGGGAGGGGAGACATTGTGGCTTAATTTTAGCTAACCTTGTCTAAAGTTAGTACATAAGATGCTTTCCTATCCATCATTTCTCATAATCATTCCACTTTTCAAAAAAAAATATCTCTCTTTCTCTCCTCTTGGCGTCCGAACTAGCCACACACACACACACTTATAATTTTTGAAATTTGATAAAAAAAAACATGAAGATTGGTGATATATTGGGTTGATTCTAGTGCTCGGGTATTCATTTAAACAACGTTTGGGTTGTCCGGTTCGTGTCGAAATCTACAAATTTGAAGATTTTCTTGTAAGTTTTCAAATTTAAACTTTGTTTGTCCTTTTGGGTTTATTTTGATGCATAGATGTTGGTTGTACAAGTTGATCGTTGTGAAAATCGATTTTTAGAAGCGAAATGAATAAAAAGGGTGTGTTTGGTTCGTGTATGATAAAAAGAAAAAAGAGTATTTTTGTAGTTTTGATGTTGTGGTTGTGATGGTTGAATAATATATGATGCTAAAATGCTTATTTTTGATAGTAGCTTGTATAGCTTATTCGGGCTTATTTTAAGCTATTTCTTGGCTTATTTGGGCTTATATGCCACGTGTAAATTTCCAAAATCACTAGGAAAGTGATTTTGATTATTTTTGTGTTATGGCATATGTTGTGGACTATTTTTGAGGCTTATGGTAGTAACCAAAAGCGATACGTAGCTTATTAGCTTATTTTAAAGCTTAATATACGTATTTTGGAGTTTATGGACTCACGGCCCAATAAGTCTATTTGAGCCGCGGCTTAACGGGAGGGCTTATTGTGGTCCGGATTATTTCTACATATAAGTATATACTTATATATGTAAATGGACCTTGGTTTTGGACTTAAATAGTATTTTGGACTTATAAATGTCCTAATGGACCCTTGTTGGGCCTTGAGGCCCAATAAGCGATATTTGGTCATTTTGAGAGTTTTGGTGGACTTTTTGAAAGCGAAATGTATTTACGAAGTGATATTGATCGTTATTTTGGGGAAAACGTTTTGGTGAACGTTAAAGTTTGAGATTTTGGAATTTTGTCGAAAAGTGTCGAATTGTGAAAAGTGTTTGGAAATTAAGGTTTGAAACCTTGGAAAAACGTTGTAAACACGTACGGGTCATGTCGAAATTTCGTAAAAAGTTTATACTTAGAAATTTTACTTAAAACATGATTTTTGATTTTTAATAATAAAATATTATTTTATTATTTTATTTAATTAATAAATTCACTAAAAGACGAAAAAATATAATTTTTCTCGAAACTTTCCTAAGGTGTTTGTTGTGATTAAACGTGTCGTTTTCAATCAAGGAATGATTATTTTGAAGTGATTAAGGTGTACCGAATGGACTTGTCGAGATATATTTATAATTAATAATTATAAATATTTATTATATTACTTATCTATTTACGCTAAATAGTATAAGTATGTATTATCGGAGAATGAGATTGATATGATTGTGGAGATAAGTCGTCAACCATCACACCACTAAAACTGTTTTGGGTAATTGTACAACGCGTCTAAACTCTATGCATCAAACGTGAAGATTGTTTTGGAAGTGATTGATTAAAATGAGACATTAACTGGACTAGGTCGTGTGCGGGCGTCGTTGCATTTGCTTGTGTAGTAGAAGTTGGTTGCTAAAGGCTTGCTTAAGGTGAGTTCTCGTAGCCCCACTTTTTACTGTTTTTCCGTTGGGGGAAAATGATACTCAAATGTGTTTTGAAATGTTTTGAATTGATCTGTGCGAAATGTGGTTTTGTTTTTGGGACAAGATATGTGCTTATGACTGTTATGTGAATATTATGTGTTGATTTACTTGCATGTACTGTGTTTGGCATGGCAAGGTTCTGTGTGGTACTTGTATGTACTGTGTTTGGCATACAAGGTTCTGTGTGGTACTTGCATGTACTGTGTTTGGCATGCAAGGTTCTGTGTGGTACGCCCTAATATAGTGCTCCAGCTGGTAGGCCCTTTAGGTGCGTAAGTGACATATGGTTATTGATTAGCGGTGATGCTAGAGTTGTTTGCATATATTCACTGTCATATAGCACTATTGTCCACTGTTGAAATATTGGCACAACTTTTGGGTTTAAGGTCAAACCTACGAGCTCACCAACATTATTGTTGACGTTTTCGAGTATCATTTTCAGGTGAAGTGAAAGAGGAATAGTTTGGTGATTGATAGCAGACTTAGAAGTATCCCGTGTGGAATTTCGTTTGAAGTCTTGCTTGCTTGTTGTTTGATTCTAGTATTTGGATGTTTTGGATTTAGTTTGGTTATGGTCCCCTGCGAGGGCATATGAATAATTGTAAGAGATTGTGGATTTTAGTTGCGATTGGGACATCACTTGAGTTTGTTCAAGGTTGATGGTCTTCATAGCACTTGAAGTTTATGCAATGTAGTTTTTCTCAATTTTGTACCTTGTGTTATGATTGATCATTATGTTGCATTCTCGAGTTTCTGCCATTGTCGGGGTGTGACATCTTTCATTGTTTATATTGGGATTGTGAGTAGATAGATATATTGTTGGTTGATTGAAACATACAAATTGAATCTAATTAATTTTTGAAGCAAACTTTTAAAACGCCAATTAACAGGTAAACTATTCAACCCCCCTTCTAGTTTCCACAAGGATAATAAAACATTTGTAGCCAAACATATTATTTGGGCTAATTGACTTTACTAGATTGGACAAAAACCGGAGGCCTTATTTTTTTTGGGCCCTGTGCACTTGCTCCAGGTGCCCCTGCTTATAGCCAGCCTTGTCGGTCACTTGTGCTTAACCTAACTTTTGATATATTTCGGTAGACGTTCTTATTTATACCATCTATAATGGAAAAATCGTTAAATGTTGAATGTTGAAAAATTAAGCAAAGTATATACGGAAACTATAAACCTTTATTATTATTTTCATTTATAACCCATATTATTTTCATTCGGTTTAAATGGTGTTCAACCGGTTCGACCACCCAAAAAACTTTCGTATAAATAAGATTAAAGAAAAAAAGAAAAAGTAGAGGGTAGTTAGTTGAGAGACGCTGAGGCCACAGCCAGTCCAATACTACGGGGACAAGCATCCATCCTCCCCAAAACAAACACCTTCACCAAAACAAAAACACACACTTAATCAGTTAATCTGATTATTGAGAAACAAATCCTGAGTGAGCGTGAAAAAGCAAACGATGCGATCAATCGCATTATCAATGCGAGAGATTAATTTAATTAATGGCTAATAGTAATTTGCAACTGCAAATGAATTGGCAAAACAGTTTGAAGAAACGTAAAAACGGTCCTCCGTTAGGGTTTAGAAACCTTGGCAACACGTGTTATTTAAACTCCGTTATCCAGTGTTTAACCTATACTCCTCCCTTAGCTAATTTTTGCCTTCGGTTACATCATTCCAATTCCTGTATGTTCTTTTCTTTTTTTGCAATTTATATCTTTATTTCTTAGTTTATTCTAATTTCACTTAATTTTTGTGCCGTTATTCTTAGGGTTTACGAAATTTGATGGCTAAAACATAGATTGACCTAATTTTAATATTGGAATCGAATATGACCTAATTTGAGTGATGTTATTGTTAGGGCTTGCGAAATTATGAATCCGAGTAAAGTTTGATGATTAGAACATAAAACAGGTATCCCTTGACCATTGCCGACCTTTTCCCGGCCATCCCCAAATGTGTACCTGGTGAAGTTTGAACCCTAGAACTCTTGTGAGGAGGTTAGGTGCCGTACCACTAGGTCATTTGGTAATGATTAGAAGTTAGAACGTAGATTTGCCTAATTTCACTCTATGAATTGAATATGTGTCTGTGATAGTATGTTTATGAGTGCGCCTTAATTTGTGTGATGTTATTATTAGGGCATTTGAAATTGTGAATTTGAGTGAAGTTCGAAAGTTAATGTAGAGGTTAATCTCGTTAAAGTGTTGTTTATAGCTATGAAACGTTAATTTTGTGGTTGTTATACTATAAATGACGTATTTATATGTTCATGATAGTTTGTATGATTGTATCATCAGGCTTATGAAAATTTGAATTAAAATGAATTTATATGGTGATAACATCGGTTTACTAAATTTTAGTGGTGTTATGAGTGTATAAATCCCGTAGGTGCATATTTCTTCATGTTTAGGAGTTTGAACAAATTAAGCATGATTGTATTATCACGCTTATGAAATTGCGAAATTAAGTGGAGTATAGTACTGATAGCATAGGTTTCCCTAATTTAGGTATTGTTATGAGTGTAAATATCCAATAGGTGCATTTGTCTTCGTGCTCCTATTCGGAGAAAATGAGTTCCGAATTGAGTTAATCCCTGGTGCAGAACGCAGGTAAGCAAAGTCATCCCTATCGTTTGGACACCTTCAGAAATGGAGGAGTTGTCCCCCTGGTACAACTCAAGGAACTCCAAGACAAAGGTTTCATTCAACCAAGCTCATCGCCTTGGGGAGCGCCGGTGTTGTTCGTTAAGAAAAAGGATGGTTCTTTTAGGACATGCATTGATTATAGAGAATTAAACAAGTTAACCGTTAAGAATCTTTATCCGCTTCCTAGAATTGATGATCTATTTGATCAGCTGCAAGGGTCGTAGTTTTTCTCGAAGATAGATCTTAGGTTTGGATACCATCAGCTGAGAGTGCATGAGGATGACATAACAAAGACTGCATTTAGAACTTGTTATGGACATTTCGAGTTCACTGTAATGCCCTTTGGTCTGACTAATATGCAACCAGCAATATATATGGATTTTGATGAATAAGTTTTGAAGGCCGTATGATAAGCTTTGTGAATAGTGTTTCATAGACGATATCTTAATCTACTCTATAAGACTCAGAGGAGCATGTCGATACTTAAGGTTAGTCTTGGGAATTTGCTCAAACAAGAGAAACTGAATCTAAGTTTTCAAAGTGTGAATTCTGCTAAGGATGCAAGTGCAGTTTCTTAGGCATGTGATAAATGGTAATGGGATTCATGTAGACCCTAGTAAGATTGAAGCTGTTAAGAATTGGAAAGCCCTTAGAACTCTGACTGAGGTTCGTTTATTCTTAGGATTGGTTGGGTATTACTGTATGTTCATTGAGAACTTCTCTAAGATAGCTAAGTCTCTTACTATCTTGACTCAGAAGAGTAAGACTTTCGATGGGGTGAGAACAGGAATGAACAATTAAAAATTTTCAGTCCTTGAAGAATCAAGTTTGTGTTCATGCTCCATGTTCTACTAAATGCTCTCCCCATGGACCCGGAAGACTGTGTGGTATATTTGTTTATGCGTCCCGGATAGGCTAGCTTTGTACACCCCGCAATTTTCGATTTTAAAAGACTATTTTAACCCTTTACTTTTTGGGTCTGACTTGGACTTTTTTGACTTTTTACCTGCTAAGACAATCACATAAAAACGAATACCGCGTAACCGGTAAATTTTTGAAACGTATTTAAATAATAAATCATAATTATTATTATTATCTCTCATTTACAAATTTATTTTTCAAACCTATTGACATGAAACGAGAAGATATATATTATTTTAAGTTGACTTATCCAAAACGACCTGCTAAATCACATTTTCACGACCCGGACTCTAAAGCAATTTGATGTAAAACGACATTCCGAACAACTTTTCAGTTTTACCCGAGACTTGAAACCAAGCAGAAAATGACTAAAATAGCCTCGCAAAATTTTGAACACAACTCGTACCGACCCAAAAATAATTAAATTTATATTCAATGGTCACTTTTTATTAAATAAAAATATTTAATAAATTATTTTACATTTTATTCAAAAGCGTTTATTTAAAAACGCGAACGTTCAAAATAAAGCTTCATTTTTACAAGACAAAGCTTACTCGCGACACCCAATAATACCACATAAATAATAATGATCTTAAATATATTTTTTAAAAATATTTATAAAATACTAGTCGAGTGAATATTCATTTTTATAGGAAAAATGATTTGGAAAACAATGGCGCAAACTTTCGTATTTTGAATAATCCGTTAACTAACCCAAACGAGTCCCGAACCGATATTTAACAAAAATTACACTATGGGTCCTTGTGGTAACATTTATAAAATTAACCCCTCATCTATTTTGGGCTTGTCACATTCTTTTATAACTTTTGTGTATATATATCAAAGTTATTAGGGTTTTCTCATTATCCTCAAACCCTAACAGACACACTTATACATCTCCTCTCCTCCCCTCTATTATTCCGGAGCGCCCTCCAATGCTATCCGGATGCCGTCCCAAAATTTCCTGGCCATATACCGTCCGCGTCACCCACAACCATATCCACCCCGTCGGCCACCTCAGCCACGGCTGCCCCCACCGAGCACCACCACGACCGAACACCACCTCACCCCATCACCTCGTCACGCATCTCCACCCCACCACCAACTGCGGCAGCAGCCGCTGCTACCACACTCCACCATCTCCATCTCGTCGCCAACATCACCTCCACCTCGTCTTCGTCACCATCGAACCAACTCACCACCTGCACCGTCCACGTCTATACCGCCTTAGCGGATCAACACAGCATACACCAAGCACCACCCCCGCTACGAGCAGCACCGTACGCAACACCTTCACCTCTTTTTTTTTTTTGAGTTTAGATGGTTATGTTTTTGTTGTAGTATTTAAGTGTGGCTTTCTTTTAAAACAAAAAGGGTGCGTTTGATTTTTGTACAGTTAGGGTGCGTTTGTTTTGATAAAACGCAACAAGGGTTGTGTTTGTTTGTGTGGTAAACATACAGCCCACAGGGGGCGTTTGGTTGCTGATTAAACTGCCCATAAAGGGGCGTTTGGTTCTGGGTTTAACAGCACTCAAGGGGTGTTTGGTTTTGCTGTTAACAGCCCATAAGGGCGTGTTTGGGACAGCGGCCCCAACAAGGGTTGTGTTTTTGGTTTTTGCTATAATTTTGTTATTTGTTTTATTTTTAACAATATATATATAGTAACACGTGTGAATAAAAAAATTTTTGCAACATGGTTTGATTGAAAAGGGAAAACGTTGAATTTTGTAAAACTGGGAAACGTTGTATAAACGAATAGGTCATGCCGAAATTTTTATAAAATTTTATACTTAGTATTTCTCGCTACAACTTCTATTATTTTTGGAAACCGATAAATCGGACTAAGTTATACTTAAAGATATATTAATTACAATTATACAATAACTCGACAACGAACGAAAGTTATACTTTTATAAACGAGACAACCATTTTAGCTAAAAAGGAAACGAAATACAAATTTATAAAATATTATTTTATTTATTCCTACTAAAAGATAAACCATAAATTTTGTAGAAACTATTAAAACATCGTTTACTTAATTCGTAACTTTAAAACGTGTGTTTACTTTTATGCAAGAACGTTTTATTAATTTAATTGGTGATTTCTGAAAATGTGTCGAATTAATTGTTACAATTATTTTCTTACGTTTCTTATATAATACTCGTAAAGTATTATATATTGCGACTTATTCTTTCCACTGGTTGTTTAATCTTCATTAAATAATTCACCATATGAAATTTATATAATTGTTTCTTTTTCATAATGAATATATAACGGAATATATACATAATTTGCGTTTGTTTTTCGATTAAATTATTTAACCACCACCAACCATCCAACATGAAATCCAAATCCTTTATCAACGTGTTGCGTTGACGTACTCATCCATCAGAAAACCCCAATTCATCATCCTAAGCTAGTGGGACTTAGCCGTTAAGTTAAGCTGCATCTTCTTGGTCGAGCCATTCCGTTTTATGTTTGTGCTGTGCTTATTAATTTCATTATGCTTAGTGTGCTCTGGCAACATCAAGTGAGTTCCATAGCCCCACATGACAATTTTAATGTTTTACATATACTTTACTACTTTTGGGGTGAGAAACATGCTCGTTTACAAACTCGTTTACGTTACTGAATTTCAAACTCGTTTATACGTTGATTACAAACTCGTTACATGATTGATATCACACTCGCTTTTACTTATGGATTTAAGTACTTTAAGCTTTTACAAAAACGTTGAAAGCTTTTACATTGGACACAAGTGTTTTCTGTTAGCGTTTCCTGTTTATGTGTTGCCTAAGTTTGCTTACAAACCCACTATTGCCCGAATTATCATGAACTGTTAATTTCTTGACCGGAGGACCGGTTGAGGGAGCGCGAGTGAATAAATAGATCTATTGGGACTAATTATCCCTATCCGGGTGAGTAGCGCTCACTGTTCGAGTTTGCCAGATCCGCACGCTAAGCCGGGAAGTTGTTGTTAGTATGTCATGGAATGACTTTAAGTTTATGATGATACAAGAGTTTTATCTTAGTCATGAGATGCAAAAGTTGGAATCTGAGTTGTGGAATCACGCCACGATCGGGGCTGGACATGCTGCGTATACTGTTAGGTTTTATGAGTTGGCCATGTTAGTTCCATATTTGGTAACTCCTGAGAGTAGGATGATTAAAAGTTATATGTATGGCCTTGCTTCACTAATCCATAGGATGGTGGCAGCAATAGAGCCAAAGACTATAGAGAAGGCTGTACAGATTTCTGGTGCACTGACCGATGAGGCTGTTAGGAATGGATCGGTTAAGAAGGTTGAGGAAAGAGGAAATGTGGGAGAACCTAGTAGGGATAGGAATGTGAAGGATGAAAATAAGAGGACTAGGATTTAGGTTTCAAATATAAGATTGAGATAGCTAGCAGGCAGCTAGTAGAGATTGATAAGGTTATTAAGGGTTGCAAACTAGAAATCGAGGGTCATGTCTTTGACATCGATTTGATACCTTTTGGACATGGGAGTTTTGATGTTATTATAGGTAAGGACTGGTTGTCCAATTATAAGGCTGAAATAATTTGCCATGAGGAGGTAGTGAGGATACCACTACCGGATGGCAAGGTGCTTAGAGTATTAGGAGAGAGACCAGAAGAGAAAGCGAGATTATTTATGGGTGCTAAGGCTGGTGATAAGAAACAAGAAGAGATTGTTGTGGTTAGAGATTTTCCTGAGGTATTCTCGGATGATCTATCTGGATTACCGCCTATTCGGGAAATTGAGTTTCGGATTGAGTTAATCCTTGGAGCAACGCCGGTAGCAAAGTCTCCTTATCGTTTGGCACCTTCTGAATTGGAGGAGTTGTCGGGACAACTCAAGGAACTCCAAGACAAAGGTTTCATTCGACCAAGTTCGTCGCCTTGGGGAGCGCCGGTATTGTTTGTTAAGAAAAATGATGGTTCTTTTAGGATGTGCATTGATTATAGAGAATTGAACAAGTTGACTGTTAAGAATCGTTATCCACTTTCTAGAATTGATGATCTATTTGATCAACTGCAAGGGTCGCAGTTTTTCTCGAAGATAGATCTTAGGTCTGGATACCATCAGCTAAGAGTGCATGAGGATGACATACCAAAGACTGCGTTTAGAACTCGTTATGGATATTTCGAGTTCACTGTAATGCCCTTTGGTCTGACTAATGCACCAACAATATTTATGGATTTGATGAATAGAGTTTGTAGGCCGTATCTTGATAAGTTTGTGATAGTGTTTATAGACGATATCTTAATCTACTCTAAGACTCAAGAGGAGCATGTAGAACATTTAAGGTTAGTCTTGAAACTGCTCAAAAAGGAGAAACTGTATGCTAAGTTTTCTAAGTGTGAATTCTGGCTAAGAGAAGTGAAGTTTCTTGGGCATGTGATAAATGGTAATGAAATTCATGTGGACCCTAGTAAGATTGAAGCTATAAAGAATTGGAAAGCCCCTAGAACTCCGACTAAGGTTCGTTCGTTCTTAGGATTGGCTAGGTATTACCGTAGGTTCATTGAGAACTTTTCTAAGATAGCTAAGTCTCTTACTAGAAATGTAAGACTTTCAATTGGGGTGAGGAACAGGAATTGGCATTTCAAACCTTGAAGGATAAGTTGTGTAATGCGCCTGTTCTAGCTCTCCCAGATGGTCCGAAAGACTTTGTGGTATATTATGATGCGTCCGGGATAGGACTAGGCTGTGTGTTAATGCAAAGAGGTAAAGTGATAGCCTATGCGTCTAGGCAGTTGAAAATTCATGAGAAGAATTATACTACCCATGATTTAGAGTTGGGTGCGGTTGTGTTTGCACTTAAGATCTAGAGACGTTATCTGTAGGGACCAAAAGAAAAGAATTGTCAATTTATACGGATCTAAGTGTCTTCAGAGTTTATCTTAGTCAGGGAAAGAAGTAAATATGCGACAGCGTCGCGGGTATTAGAGTTGTTTTGTGTTTCTGGTTGTGAAATTCGCTACTATCTTGGATTTATAGGCGATGTGGTTGGTTGATGCCCTAAGTAGGAAGAAAAGGTAAGTCTAAGAGAGTTAGAGCTTTTGAATTTGACCATTCAGTCGAGTATAAGGATAGGATACTAGCCGGTCTCAGAAGGAGCTGTGGATGAGTCTGCCAGGATTGCAGATAAGGTTTGGTGACGATGATAGTCAACAGAGAACGTGATGGAACTTTGTACTACCTGGATCGCTATTTGGGTACCTTTAAAGGGGTGATGTAAGATCAATGATAATGCATGAAATGCCCATAAGTCGATAGTCACTTTGTACACCCAGGAGCTGATATAAGATGTTTATTGATTTGATGAGGTTAAGAATTGTTGGCCTGGAATGAAAATAAGGATATAGATGGTTTAGTTAGTAAGTGTTTGACTTGTCTGAAGGTTAAGGCTGAGCATCAAAGGCCATTTGGCCATCTCCAGCAACCTGAGATTCCCGTATGGAAATGGGAAGAGATAGCTATGGATTTTGTGACTAAGTTGCCTAGGACTAGTAGTGGGCATGACACAATCTGGGTTATTATGGATCGATTGACTAAGTCTGCTCATTTTCTACTTATGCGTGAGGATTATAGATTGGCTAGATTATATTTGAATGATATAGTTGCTAGACATGGTGTCCCGATCTTGATTATATCGGATCGTAATAGTCGATTCACATCAAGGTTTTAGCAGTCAATGCAAGAGGCATTAGGAACTCGTTTAGACATGAGTACGGCTTATCACCCTCAGACCGATGGTCAGAGTGAGCGTACTATTCAGACTTTGGAAGACATGCTTAGAGCGTCCGTCCTGAACTTCAGAGGAAGTTGGGATGTTCATCTTCGGTTGGTTGAGTTTTTGTATAACAATAGTTATCATGCTAGTGTGAGATGTGCTCCATTTGAGGCATTGTATGGTAGAAAGTGTCATTCGCCAATTATGTGGGTTTGAGGCTTGAAAGAAGTTATGTGGGAGTTGAGTTGATGATGGTCAGTTGATAGGCCTCTGTTAGTGCAAGAGATACTGGGAAGATCTGCGATTAAGGTATAGGATTAAGGTACGATGTGGTATCGCCAGAAATGTTATGCTGGATAAGAGGAGGAAGACTCTAGAGTTTTGTGTAGGTGTCTATGTCTTGCTCAAAGTGTCACCTTAGAAAGGTGTAGTACGCTTTGGGAAGAAAGGGAAGTTAGCACCCAGATTTATTGGACCTTTTGAGATTATTAAAAAGGTAGGCCCTGTGACCTTTTGACTTTTGTCAGTTTATTCAGATTTTGTACCGTGTTGACGATGATGATTTTTATGAGAATTGTGATGAATTGTGGTTTAATGTGATTAATAATCCCTTTTGGAAGGTATTATTGTGTTATTTGTATTCTGGGTGGTTTGACCCGTGAATTTTGAGAAATGCCGAAAAATAAATTCGACATGTCCGTTAATGTCCAAATGAGTTTTGAAGGGTTTAAAGTAAAAATATGTCGTGTGAATACTTTAGGTTAATGGAAAAGTATTTTTAAGGTGAATAAAAATACTAATTAACTTTGGGGTAAATTTTATGGTTGAGTTTTACGAGCTTTTAAGTGATTCCGACATAAAAAAAAAGACCCGAGACCTCTTGGATCCTATGGCCGGTCAAATAAGTCAACAAGGGACAACATGGCATTTTTTAACAAGTTTGTCTAACCATTGTACACTTATATTCTTCCACTAGAAACATCTCCATTCATTATCCATTTCATTTTCAAAAAAAACACACATAAGTGTGTGTGTGTATATGGTGTTCGTCACCTACCACCACAATCAACCATAAATTTTCCAATTTTGATCGAGAACGTGATATTCCGGGTTGATACGAGTGTTTGAGTGTTCATTTAAACAACGTTTGGGTTGTCTGGTTCGTGTCGAAATATACATTTTTGAAGATTTTCTTGTAAGTTTTCATATTTAAATTTCGTTTGTCCTTTTGGGTTTATTTTGATGCATAGATTGTTAGTTGTACAAGTGATCGTCGTGAAAATTGATTTTTGGAAACAAATGGATAAAAAAAGGTGTTTGGTTCGTTGATTTAAAGGGAATAATAAGATGGTTTTTGTAGTTTTGATGTTGTTGGTCGTGTTGTTGAATAATATATGTTGTTAGATAGCTTATTTTTTATAGTAGCTTGTATAGCTTATTCAGGCTTATTTTTAAGCTATTTCTTGTCTTATTTTGGGCTTATATGCCACGAAAATTTTCCAAAATGATTTTGACTATTTTGTGTTATGGCATATGTTTGTGGACTATTTTGAGGGCTTATGGTAGTAACCAAATGCGATACGTAGCTTATTAGCTTATTTTTAAGCTTAATATATGTATTTTTGAGCTTATGGACTCACGGCCCAATAAGTCTATTTAAGCCGTGGCTTAATGGGAGGGCTTATTGTTGTACGGATTATTTTCTACTGCGAGTATATGCTTATATATGTAAATAGATCTTGGTTTTGGACTTGGATCGTATTTTGGGTTATAATAGCTTATTGGACCCTTGTTGGACCTTAAAGCCCAATAAGCGATATTTAGTCATTATAGAGTTTTGACGGACTTTTTGAAAGTGAAATGTATTTACGAAGTGATATTTAACTATATTTTGGGAAAAACATGTTAGTAAACATTAAAGATTGAGATTTTGGAGTTTTGTCGAAAAGTGTCGAATTTATGAAAAGTCTTGAAAATAAGGTTTGAAACCCTTGGGAAACGTTGTATGAGCGTACGGGTCATGTCGAAATTTCGTAAAAAGTTTATACTTAGAAATTTTTCTAAAAACATGATTTTTGATTTTAAATAATAAAATATTATTTAATTATTTTATTTATTTAATAGATTCACTAAAAGACGAAAAATATAATTTTTCTCAAAACTTCTCTAATGTGTTTATTATGAGTAAACGTTTTATTTTCAACCGTATTATGATTATTTTGAAGTGACTAAGGTTTACCGAATGGACTTGTCGAGATATATTTATAATTATTAATTATAAATATTTATTTATATTACTTATCTATTTTCTCTAAATAGTATAAGTATGTATTATCGAGTAATGGGATTGATATGATTGTTTGGATATGTCGTCAACCATCACACCACTAATTTTTTATGAGTAATTGTACAACGCGTCTAAACTCTTGATCTTTTTAAACGTGTGATTGTTTTGGAAATGGATGATTAAATTGGGACATTAACTGGACTAGGTCGTGTGCGGGCGTCGTTGCATTTGCTTGTGTGATTGAGATTTGGTTGCTAAAGACTTGCTTGAGGTGAGTTCTCGTAGCCTCATTTTTACTGTTTTTCCGTTGGGGGAAAATGATACTTAAATGTGTTTTGAATTGAACTGTGCGAAAATGTGATTTTATTTTTGGGACAAAATATGTGCTTATGACTGCTATGTGAATATTATGTGTTTCATGATTGTTTGGATCGGATGGGTATGCCTACCCAGTATTTGTGTGATTATTGGAGCGGATGGGTACGCCTACCCAGGTTTGTGTGTGGTCCTGCCCTAATTTTAGTGCTCCAGCTGGTAGGCCCTTTAGGTGCGTAAGTGACATATGGTTATTGATTAGCGGTGATGCTAAGGTTGTTTGCATATATTCACTGTCATATAGCACTATTGTCCACTATTGAAATATTGGCACAACTTTTGGGTTTAAGGTCAAACCTACGAGCTTACCAACATTATTGTTGACGTTTTCGAGTATCATTTTCATGTGAAGTGAAAGAGGAATAGTTTGGTTATGTGTACTAGCAGACTTAGAAGTATCCCGAGTGGAATTTCATGTGAAGTCTTACTTGTTTATTTTATTTGGATTTAGTAGTTGGAAGTTTTGGTTTTAAGTTTGGATTTTGGACCCCTGTGGGGGCATTTGAATAATTGTAAGAGATTGTGGATTTTGATAGTGATTTAGGACATCACTCGAGGTTGTTCGAGGTTGATGGTCTTCATAGCACTTGAAGTTTTTGCATTGTAGTTTTCTCTATTTTGTATCTTGTGTTATGATTGATCATTATGTCACATTCCCGAGTTTCTGCCATTGTCGGGGTGTGACAATGGGTATGATAGTGTTGATGTTATGATGGCTATGAATGTTGAAGAACTGTTAGACTGGATCATGGATTTAGGAGGCTCATACCATATAACATACAGGAGAGATTACTTGGTTGATTTTGAAGAGTAAGACGGTAATAATATACTGCTTGGTGATGGCAAAGAATGCCGCGTACAAGGGACAGGTAAGGTTCAAGTACAGATGAGGGATGGGTCAAGTATCGTGTGGACAATGTCACGTATGTTCTGAAATTAAGGAAAAACTTGATATCTCTGAGCACTCTTGGAAAAGAGGGTTTTACCGTGAAGATGCAGTCGGGCAAGATCAAGGTTATAAGGGTTCTTGGTGGTATTATCAGAACAAGAAGGGGCTAATTGCGTTATATACTCTGGGCGGTGAGGCAGTGACCAAGAAGACATTGAAGGGTAGGAAGCAGTTAGGAGACTATTAGACTGGGTGAAAGATCAAGACGGGTAATGTTCTTGATTTTTGTAATCAAAGGTCTACATAAAAATGTACGAAGAGTGGGGTCACCAAAGATTTGGGTGTTACGGTGATATAGCAGCATAATGGGTTGGTTAAGGAGACGAACGTGACACTCTTTACTAAGGTATGTTGTTTTCTGATTTAGTTTGGTCTGTTTTGGGAAGAGGATACAACCATGTCTAGATATCTAGTGAACAAGGCCACCATCATTAGCGATTGGATTTAAGACGCCTATAGATATGTTAGGGTTTTTTGGTTGGCTTGCTAGTATTAAGCAAGGGATGCTTGAACCGGTTAAGGTCAAGTGCATATTCTTGGGTTGCCGTAAAGGTATAGTGGGTAATAAAGCTTTAGAGGTTAGATGACGTTACTTCAAAGGTAGTGCTTCACAGGAATATAGGTTTCAATGAAAGTGGGGAATACAAGAAAACTTTCATTGATTCTGGTGTAGGTACGGGTTCAGTGCAGGTGTTGCAAGGAGTTGAGTTTGAGGTGGAACCACAGGAGGATCGTACATTTAAGGTGGAACCTCATGGGAATGTCAATCATGTAGCTGGTTCCAAGAGTTACAAATCTCAAGAATCGTGATTACTTTCATTTAGCAAGTGGTTAGGGAGCAACATCAACACATTGTACTATTCAGCTATAGAGAAGATAATAATGAGGCTGCTTTTGCAGTTGCTAAAGCGGAGAAGATTTATGCACATGAGTCATTGACTTTAAATAATACAGTTGCTTGTGAGGTGATTTCCAAGTGGAAGACTGGATTGAAAGATGATATGGATGCTCGGTCAGATGTATATGTGCTTAGCAACGGTTGTAAGAAATACAGTGACGACAGCGATGTCTATTACTGGGAGTATACACCAGGTATGTTCATACATCTATTTCTCTATATAGATGATATGGTTTTTATTGCGGATGCAAGGCTGATATCTGGGCTACCAAGGGTTTGCTGGATAAAGCAAAGGGAAATTTACTTGGTATGGAGATCGTCAGGGATCATAGTGGAATACTTTGAATGGGGGTGTCTATCACAGTCCAGGTTTACAAAACAAGAAGTTGTACTGTCTTTGTTGGATGGGACCACTTCATACTTTTCGTTAGGAGGGTAGTCATCTTTTTTTTTTTTAGGGGACCGTGATGTGGAAAAGAATGGTAAGTAGTCATGTATATATACGGTTGGAAGCCAGGAGTATCAGATGGTCTGCACGAGACTTGACATAGCATCGGCAGATGTGGGTATGTTAGATAAGTTTGATCGTGGACTACAAACAGATGTACAGGTTTTTGTGGATTTTGACTACGCCATGGGAAGATCGATCACTATCATGGGTAGATCAATCACAAGGTATGGATTGATGATACAAGGATGTGCAGGAAGCTGAGAAGCTATGATGCTGCACATGATGGATTTGTCGCCAACTGAAGCGGGGTATATGACACTTACGGAGGCTGCAAAGGAGGCTATTTGGCTAAATGGACTTGCAATAAAGTCAGGGTTCGAGCTAAAGATAGTAGCGGGTATTGCTACATGTGCCTTGTCAAAGGCTATCCCTGGTCTGAGGTTCCAGCATAGGTTGAATTTGCTAAGTATCAGTATAGGCTAATATGGTACTAATGTGGAAATTGTTGTATTTAGTATCCATATTAGTCTATAAATATTAAGTCTAGGGGTCATTGTGTAAGTTTAGCCCAACTAAGAAATATATAGGTCGGTTATATACTCTATATATACAGAGGATCTCATACGATGGTTTAGTCTAAGGCATTCATAAAGAGTCGACTGTTTTTCATCCTTTGTAGCAGCAGCTAGGTTTCGACTCTTTTAGAGTTGGTTTTCTTCCCCCCTTCATCTCTACAATAAAGAGGTAAAAACTAATAAATAACCACCTCAATCTACATAAATCAAATACAGACATACCACGTATAACAACAAACCATCATCATTCGAAGAAGAAGAAGAGCCAATAGAAGTGGTATTAGCATTATTAGAATCCACTCATCCACTATACCAACTTGCAAGGCTGCAAAGAAACCAACATATGTATACACAATCTAAAAAATATAACACACTTTCATCATTAGGGTTTTGAGAAAAGGAGACGTACCTTTTTAAAGGATTCAGTCGTAGCCAACGTACCAACCTACAAAACATGAATAAATTAGTATGAAAACATGGTAGAAGTGGTTTACGATGATACACATAACATGGTATTTAAAATTGAGAACCAAAACGAAAGCAAAAAAGTGTAACTGTAATAAAGCTGGATATTGAGAAGAATATGTTTTAAAGGGATACAAGATCATTAGGGCGTAACAAACTCGTGTTAATACTATGAACGTGATAAATATTCATATTCTTTTTATTTCTAATGAACATCCTGAAATGCCTAAAGGTTGTTGCCACAAAAGTTAAGTACCTCTAGGTGAAAAGGAGGCATGCCTTTTTTAAACAAAACTTGTAAAGTATGAACAATTCCTACAATCATAACTAATTTAGTAATTTTTCTTTCGCTTCTAAGTGTTTATGTTTTTGTGTGTTTTTTCATGCAATTGTATCCTTTTTATATTCGGGATTTCATTCAAATATATAAATGAAAAATTATGAGATGATTAAATGGGCCTATTAATCTTTTCATAATTAGCCTCTATATGTAAGAATAGTGGTTCATGACCAAATTAAGGTGGTCATTTAATGCATTCAAACCTGCACTTAATTATGTTAAAGTTGTTACAAACATTTAATGTTCAAAACCGATTTAAGTTTTCACAACCCTTCCTAAAATACATTAAGTGTTTCACTTTTCAGTTTTAAAAAATTGAGGTTAAATGCTTTATAATGTAATATAGATATAGATAAATGTGGTCATTTAATTCATTCAAACATGTCACTTAAATATGTTAAAGTTGTTACAAACATTTAATGTTCAAAACCGATTAAAGTTTTCACAACCCTTTCTAAAATACATTAAGTTTTTTACTTTTCAGTTTTCAAGAATTGAGGCTAAATGATTTATAATGTTGTAATTTATATTATTTATTATTTTTTTGTTAAACTTGATTGATAACGATGCAAATCCAGCTAGTAAAAGCTAAAATAAACTAAATTGTTAGATGGATAATTATCAGATAAAGATAATATCAGATGTTAAAAATATTACGATAATTTAATTATAATTGATATGCTTATATTTAGATAAACACAAATGTTTTTAAATTTTAAAAGATTGTTAGCTTAATCTTGAAATTTAAACAAATTTAATCATTATCTTGAAGTTCTTTCCTATATAAGCAAAAACAAAAAACGAGAAAATAACATCGATACAGATTCAGAACCAATAAAAAGAGTTTGATAGAAAACATGTGTGATCCTCATAACAACTATCGTCTTGGTGAGGTTGATAACCGAATGAGTTATCAAGAACCTAAATCTAGGACGACGTCATCGACGGCAGCAACGAGTGATAATCGCATGAGTTGTCAAAAATCTAAATCCAGGACGTCGTCATCGACGACGGCAACTAGTGATAATCGCATGAGTTGTCAGAAACCTAAAATTAGGACGACGTCATCATCGACGACGGCAACGAGTGATAATTGCATGAGTTGTCAAAAACCTAAATCTAGGATGACATCATCGACGACATCCTCGGAGTCTGGCTCAATAAGATTAACAATTTTGATACTCTTTATTGCTATCATAAGTTTCATAGGCGTTGGACTATATTTCGTCGTTGCTGAACATCCACATCCACAAGATCCTAAGCCGACACAATGGCCAGACCAGTTCCACTCGATCATAGTAATGAACAATAGCGGCATTATCGAGTTGGTGGATTTATGGTACGACTGGACCAACGGCCGGAGTTTCAACATTATCCAACGTCAAGTTGGAAGTGTTTTATATGACCTTGAATGGAACAATGGTACTTCGTTTTATTATACGCTTGGTTCTCATGGTACATGTTCTTCGGCACACATGGAGGTTACGATGTTACAAAAAATAAAAAAAGAGGGTGGGATTTTGAAGCCTAATTGGCTTGATCGGATGAGTTATGTTGGTCAGCGCGAAGTTGATTGTTCTTTGTGTAATGTATGGGGTGAATGCGTGTATTTTACTTATTATGAGGATTTTGGTTTACCAAAGCGGACGGTGATTGGGTCTTTTATACAGGGTGACCTGATTGTTTTTGATTTTTTGTTTGTGATTGTTGTGTATTAAAGGGGGACTTTGAATTGTTAACGACTCAAATGGATTATGAATCGACCCGCGATAAGTAGTTAGTGTATCTAGGGTGTTTAGGTAACCTTATTTAAGTAGCACATATGCTTATTGCATTACCACAACGCAATAAGTTGTTCATATCTGAACAGCATATGGTTTAATAACTTGGTTGTGCCAATTTAGCTCCTTTCTAAAAGCCTTGTTGGAGCCCTTGTTTAAAAGAGCATACACTTATTCTCTTTTAGATAAGCTAAACCAAATACCCCTCAAAGTCTTACTCTATTTGCTAAGCAACATAAGCTTCTTATCAAGTTACATACTTAAATTATGTTTTTTTATTTTTTGGAAAAAAAACAAAACGCAGTAAGCAAGTGAGCACCACGTAAATAAGCAATCCTGAACACCCTCACAGAAAAATATATATAGCAACATTTGTTTGATCACACTGATCAACTGAACTATGTAGTTGTGTTATTCTAATTGTTTTCTTCTGTATTTTGCGGGTTTTTTGTTTTCAAATAATAGTTAGAGGTGTTTGGAACAGCTTATTAAAGCTGCGCATCTTTTCACTGTTTTTTGATGATACAAACTGATAACCATTTTTTTTTTTGGTTGCTTAAAATGGATTTTGTAATTACTTGTGTGTAAAATAAGTTGTTTTCAGTTATCAGTTTGAAAATGCTTAGTTGCTTATTGAAAGAACCTAAGATTAATAAGTCAATATAACAACATAAACCGTTTTCGTAAGCAATCCTAAACACCCTCTTAGTCTTGTGAAGTAATAATGATTGTTAGCGGGGATGCAGGAAGGGAAGCACATGTGATGACATTCGAAGTAGGCGCAGCTCTTGAAGATGAAAAATGGCAGGTTCCTTGTTATTGTTTTGAGCAAACTGATGCACAGAACTGGTGCCAATGGATGTTGGTGCCATCACACATCGAGGTTTGGTTGCAACAGAACTGGTGCCAATGGATGTTGGTGCCATCACACATCGAGGTTTGGTAGATTCTGGTACTCTGATACGAGCAGTTACACGCATGAAGGAGTGGTCATCAACTTTTCTTAGTTTTATAGCTAGTCATAACCATGTTTTTCCATTATGAAAGCAGTTTATGCATGCACATTCCCTTTAGTGGCATATTTCCCTTTTGATAGGCTTAGCTTAGCGGGTACAATTAGTTAAGATATGGCAGTTTGTTTGTTTTACTATTTATAAAAGATTTCCGATTGAGTTAGGGTATGAAAGAAAAAGAAAAGTGTTCTAAAGTCTAGTTTCTCTATGGTGGTTTTGGTTCTCTGTTTTTTGGAGTCTTGCCGCTCAATGGCTCTTATAAAAATACACTTCCTCTTTTAAAATCTAAAGTTTCGTAGGAGATTAACATATCTCAAATCGGTCTTTATAATACTCGGCAAGTCGAAGTTATGTAGAAATTAATATTAGATGACGTTTATAATGGGTTTATCCAAGCCCCTGGGCCTTGGTGCAATTTATCACTTGGGCTTTCTTTTTTTTTTCTTGGCTAAACCTATCAATAACAGGCCATGGTAAAGCCCAATCTCGCGTGGGCTTCGGCCCCGAACTTAACGATCCGTCCGCGGATCCGCTTGTAGACGATCCGTCCGCGGATCCACCTATAAGACGATCCGTCCGCGGATCCGCTTGTAGACGATCCGTCCGCGGATCCACCTATAAGACGATCCGTCCGCAGAACATCTGCGTCCGTTTAACACGATTGTCGCGGACCCTTGCCCGACAAGGGACCCACTCCGGCCACTACTAAAGTAACCGAAATACTAGGAAACCCTAGTACTAGACACCTATAAATAGGGATCACAATATACCCCAAAAGGTACACAGCTATTCTTATTCTCTCTGACATATATTCTGACAATATGAATACTTACTCTCACGCCGGAGTCTAATCGTGGGGTCCGTCCCCACGGTAAGGCTAACGGTTTACTTTTAATTGTGCAAAAAATCATATCACGTCTCTTGCTCTAGTACAAGATCAAACACTCAAGTCATTTGGAGGCCCGGCCCGACAAAGGACTTCAACACCTTGCCAAACCCGACATGAATTTTGTACTAACAAGTGGCGCCATCCGTGGGACCCTTACGCAACCACGATTCTCTAAAAACTCACCATGAGCACTCACGAACAACAAATCACAAACAATCCCACGTCCGCCGTGAGGAACACGGGGGAAGGAATGGTCCCCAAGGTCTTGAGGAACCTATGTCTGGCGAGGTTCTTAGGGAAATGTGCGACAAAAACTATCACCAACTCTTGCCGCTCATCGCCGAAAAGATGCAAAAAGAAAAAGAGCAGAAAGACAAACTCAACGCAGTGAAAGCACGACTGATCTATGGCGACGAGTCCAAAATTAAGATAAGAAGCCGTGAAGAATCTTACTACTCTGAATCTAAGACACCAACCGCCCAAACAGAACCCAGAAGAAGGCACGGAGATAGGCATTCCCAAAGCCCATCACCACACGCCAGTGTTTTCAAAAGGCTTAAGATGTATAGATCCCCTTCACCACGGCCCCGGCCACGGAAGGAAGGAGGCGTGTTTAATAAGTTGGGAAGAAAGGAGCCAACTACATCCGCACGTTCCGGTAGTCGTCAACGGAGTCCCCAAGCAAAAAGAACTGAAGTAGAACCAAGGAGGCATCAGCAACAATGAACACCGTCCCGTACGACTAGCCGATATTCAGAGAGCGAAGATAATGAAGGGGGTCACTGGAAATCCAAATCAAGAAGACATAGATCGAGCACCTATGAAGACGATTGATTGGTGAAATTCACACTATAAATATATATAATATATAATAGAATATAAAATATATAAATAAGTATAAAAATCAACAAGAGCAATGATACCGAGAAGTAGTATAGAGTGTTCCCGGGTCGTTTATCCCCAACGAGGCTGGAATGGAAAATCGATACAATCGAAGATTTGAGTTTGAAGGAAGGGATTGATTTGGGAAGTTGAAAAAGTCAAATTAGATAATAACGAACTAAAACGTTTAAGAAAAACCTAGAAATTATGAAATTAAACTAGAAAACGAGGGCCCGAATCCCGAACAAAAGGGGGAAAAACCTAAAATCTTTAAAAATAACCCTACGAAAAATTTTTCACTTCTAAACTACTCTACGGGACAAATAACGAAGAATGAAAAAGACTAGACCGAAAACGGAGTTCGTTATAATATTATTAAAAACATCAAGAAAGTGTTATAAGATTATAGAGGATTATAAGTTTATAACATATCATAATTTATTTTTGTTGGTTACGTAAAACTGCTTGCTTTTCTCGTAATAAATTACATTTCGGTCATACCCCGTAAGCACCTTTACCTATCAACACTCAAACAAATACCCACGATTATACCCATACACAAAATTAACTTATTTACATGCTTACCACTCCTTAAAAACCGGACCCTAAGAGTTTTAGCAAAAAAAGAAATACAAAACGCCCACTAACGCCTTTTTCTACACATGTTAATTCCTTACACACTAATGTACCTTAGACCCACTATTCTAAAGATTGTCTCCTCACTTGTACCTCACCCCCTCCCCCATTTCAAGCCTGTGGGATAGCCCAGGGAGAGGAGAGGTCTTTGACCTTGTCCTTAAACATTATTAATCCGCTAGTTTTTATGTTAAGGTTGGTTTTGGTTTTCTTGCACTATAATAAGGAAAGTCCCTAGGTTATCAAACCCTTACTTCATCCATTGCAAGCAACTAAGCACACCATTTCTCTCTACACTACCACACACCCTCACTGGCATACCCATTGTTACTATGGCTTCCATATATCCTTTGAATATTTACTAATGTATTCCAAGGGTTATTGGTATGTGCTTAAAGTAACACAACCATTTACCTTTAAAAAACAACTAAAATAACCAAATAACGGACTTAAAATTCAAAGATACGCTTGTTTGCTAATTGTAATGTACATGAACTGATAACCAAAAAAGGAACGGAAAAACAAAGACAAAACGACAAAACCGAACTCTGAATGGAAAATACTGTGAAAGACAAAATACCAAATCAACATCCGAAAGTCAATCAAGTCCAAAAAGTCAACAGAAAAGTAATCTGGTCAAAGTCCAAAGTCACCCCGAAGCCAAAAAGTCAACAAACCAAGAAATATAAGTTTTGTAAGAGGGTTGAAAATTGCCAAACCCTTAACTTTCGTTTTTGATAAAGTGAACAGAGGTAAAAGAAAAGAGAAGAAGGGCCATTTTGTTATCTACTCAAAGTAACAAGTTGGTAGGGGCGAAACATGCCCGAACCCCCCTCACAAGTACGCACCACGGAGCGAAAAATGCAAAAGAGTTTAATATACTCTTGGGACTTGTTTGCCAAGTCCCAAAGGTAATATTAACCTCACAATGGACCAAGTATGCAATGAAAGTAATAAACCATTAGGGCCATTTTTTGGCCAAAATGTGTGAAACTTCACTCAGTTACACCTTTAACAATGTTTTTCCCTGCGTCTTTTTCCCTCCCAAAAAACAATCTACGGGTCTATAAACCCGTTTTTTTAAATACCCCATGAACCATCACCACCTATCCATGACATCAACTCCCCCCCCCCACCTTCCCCCTCCACCACCTTTCGCCCATCATCAAATTTGCCAACTTGGCAATCCCAACACCCCCCCAAGACCTAGTTCCGAAACGGAACGGCTAGTAGATGTACATTGGACTAATAAAGGCCAAGATTAGAGGTTTTAACCTCTCACAAAACAAACACACCTAACACTCTCACAAAACAAACACACCTGTGTTTGTGTGTCTACAAACAAACACAACATGAAGAAAGAGAAAGGAGAAGACCTAGTTGTAGAATTTCGGCTATAAAAGCCTTGTAAGCCATTGTGGCATATATATTCAGTTTTATAAAGTTTTAATTCACTTTTTAGTTAAGTTTTGTAGTTTAAAGTGTTTTCAAGTTAATGTCTTTTATGCAATTGTAATTCTAAGTTTTAATGAAAAATTAAGCTCTTTTTACTCAATAAGCTCATTAGAGCTTATTCTTGCTAATAAGCTCTAATTTAGCTTAAAACTTGTTATAAGCCTTTTAATACTATTTTAATTTGAATTCAGCTCATAAATGTCCATTTGAGTGCATTTTGGAAGCTATTTGAAGTAATAAGCTCCCAAGAGCTTATTGAGCTCTTAAGCTCAGGTTTAGAGGCTAGGGAGCCATTAGGATAGGCTTTTTAGGCCACTCACTCAGAAAGAGTGGCCTTGGTTCTGAAACTTCAAAAATCTAAGGTTTCATTTCTAAATTCTTACTTAGCTTAATTTTTAGCTTAAACCTTTAGCTTATTTGCTTTCAATCTTTGTAAACACATTAGTTTAGGGTTGTTATTTGGCTGTTGTAAGTTTTTATTGCATAATTTTGTGCTACATTAGCTTATCTCTCAAAACTGTCATAAGTAGTAGTATAAGCTAGTAGAGAAACTAGCTTATTTTTCTTAATAAGCTAGGACTTTTAGTTTTAAAATAGTTTAAATAGGTCAAAATAAGTAGAAGTAGATAAAAGGTTTTTAAAGTTTTAGTTTAAAAATGGATTTTAAACCCATTTTGGTTTGACAGTTTTTAAGTAAAGGGGTGTTTGGCATAAGCCTTAAAGTGGGTCAAAACAGGTCTTGGTATGGGTTATGACCATTAGGTTGGATTTAGTTCAAGTTGTTAAGCTCATTTAAGCTGATTAGAAAGTTTTTAGTTGTAAAATAGTTTTCTAAGTTTTTTTAAAACTATGTTCAAAACTGTGAATTTTTTTAGTAACCCACAAGTGCTTATTTGATTAAGCACTTGTGGTTTGAGTTTAAGCATTCAAAAAGGTGTGTTTTGTGTGTCTAAAAAGGGCTGTCAAGAGCCTTTGGTCTTTTGACTTTGGTGAGTCAAAACCACCAAGTTTCCTTCTGTCACAGTTTTAATAAGCCCCAAACACCTTTTTCACTTCCAAAAATAAGCAAGTAAAAATGGTTTTCAAAAGCTCAAAATTGGTGCACAAGCCCCTTAGCTATAGCACTCAATCTGTTTGAGCTTCTTTGTGTTTTTAGAGCTTATTTGACAGCTTAAAATAAGCTGTCAAATAAGCCCTTGAGCTTTGCCTTAAGGCTCCCCTGGTGCAAAGGGGGAACTTTAGGCTCATCTTTCTCAGCCATTAAGCACACTTAAGCCCAAGTATTTGGCTTATTTTAAGAGCTTATAAGCTCTAGTATAAGCCCTCAAAGTCTCAGCCCTTGATAAGCTTATTTGTGTGCTTATTTTTAAGCCCAAACATGCCTCTTGGCTGTTTTAGCATCACTTTAGGCTGAGGGATTGCTTATTTTTTGACTTTGGCTTATTGAGCTTATCCCATAAGCTCAAATTGTGTCCTAGTAGCTTTTAGGTTAAGTTAGATAGTTTAGTTTGCTTATTCCCTTTTTGTTAGCTTATTTGAATGTCCAAGTTAATCATTTTAGCCTCTTAAGCTTTGGTTGAGCTTTTCTGTCAATAAGCTTCCCACAGCTTATTTAGCCTAGCTTTTCCTTTCCTTTTTAGTTTATTTAAGTTAGTATAATTCCCTTTTGCTTATTTTGGTCCTTAGCTTAGCTTATTCGACCATAAGTAGCAAAAAGACTTAAGCAAGTTTAGCTTAAAAGTCTCTTAAGCTTGCTGTCAACTTTAAGCTTATTTTTAAGCTTATTCTTTTGATAAAAGTGAAAAGTGCATTTGTTAAAGTTGTTTAATATAAGCTCCTTAATAAGTTTGTAGTTTTAAGTTTTTGCTAATTCTCACTTTTTAATAAGCCAAAAATAAGCTAGATTCGTAGGGTCTAATTCGTACTTTTCTCATAGTGTAGGGTTACCCGTTTAGTCTATAGTGTAAATTTACACAAGTTTGCCCGCCTACCTTTCACTTTATTTTTGTTCATTTTCTACCCTAGAGTTTTTCGAAAAATAAAAAAGGGGGAAAGACAAGAGGCCGGGTGAGCAAGACTCGAACCCGGGACCTCTCGATACAAACCCCCTTTTACACACACACTCTACCACTGCGCCCTTGGGTCTTTTTCGTTATAGACTCAAGGGCACTTGGTATTTATGTGCGTTTTGGGTTTTTAGCTTATATAAGCTGTGAAGCTTATTTCGGGGCTTATTGCATAAGCTGGTAGGTGTTTCTTATTTTTCGTAGGTAACTTATAGTGTCTAGTATTTTTTGTAAAATTTTCAGAATTTTTCGTAAACATTTAGTATTTTTTATAATTTAATTTAGTTAAAAGTTTATTTAATTCATAAAAAATACAAAAATTATCAAAAAAATATTTTGCTTTTTTATAAAATTTTCTTTTATCATCTAGTTTGTAGGAAAAATATAAAAGTTTTCGTAGGGTCATTTTTACAACTTTTCATCTTTTAAAGAACGGGTCCGGGTACGGGATTTTGTTTTGACTCGTTTTTGGGTCAAACGAACTCCGTTTTCGGTCTAGTCTTTTTCATTCTTCGTTATTTGGTCCATAGAGTAGTTTAGAAGCGAAAATTTCTTCGTAGGCTTATTTTTAAAGATTTTAGGTTTTCCCCCTTTTGTTCGGGATTCGGGCCTTCGTTTTCTAGTTTAATTTCATAATTTTTAGGTTTTTCTTAAACGTTTTAGTCCGTTATTGTTTAATTTGACTTTTTCAACTTCCCAAACTCATTCCTTCCTTCAAACTCAAATCTTCGATCGTATCGATTTACCATTCCAGCCTCGTTGGGGATTTACGACCCGGGAAAGCTCTATACTACTTCTCGGTATCATTGACTCTGCTTTTAGACTATTCTTACTATATATTTTATATTTTATTATATTATATATATTTTAAGGTGTAGTCAGAGCGGATCAATTTTTGGCGCCGCTGCCGGGGAGGCTGTGCAACCGTTTATCTTTACGTTTGACCATCTGTTTTTGAAATTGTGAATATTTTCTTTTATTATAAAAATATAAAAAAAAAAAGTACAAAAATATTTTTCATTTCTTTTTAGTATAATTATCAGTATAAAAACCAAAGAAAAATCAAAAATATAAAAACATTGTCCATAAAAAAGAAAATAAAATTCACAAATTGGTAAAATACCAAAATATAATATTCTCAACTGAGGTATTATCATAATAAGTTCCGGTGAACTTGTTGGTTCTTCCCAACTCGAACAAAAATTTCAAACTTGCCTTGTGACTCTTACAACTACGGCTCACCTCAGAAAGTTAAACCAAACCTATAAAAGTGGGTATAAGGAGGGTTTGTTCCTAGGAACTACACCCGAAAGAGAAATAGCCATCGCGCTATTCTACTCCTCGCTCACCTGTGATTTATCTTTTGAGAGTTACCGTGAAGTAAGCAGATTAATTGGTTTAAGTTGGTCTTATCTCCTTGTCCGATAAAATCAATCTGAGAATTATCTTTGAAAAACCAAAAAAAAATTAGTGTAATTTCTTTTTGTATTCTATTTGTGCAATGCCACATCGTTCTTCAAGCCCGTAACGTCGACAACCGCAAGTCGACAAACTTCTTGTTGAATCATCTATATCTTGAAAACCTGATAATCCTCCCATAGTTAGATGCTATAATCGTACTATGGCGCAATTGCTCCGAAGCACCCACCGAGGTTACGAGATGCGATAGTTAATCCCTGAATCAACCGCGAATAACTTTGAGATCAAGCAGGGTCTTCTGAATCTTGTCCAAAACAAGCAATTTTTTGGAAATGATAAAGAAGACCCCTCATGCTCACATCCGTTATTACAACCAGATCACTTCTACGATAGAGATTTCCCCCCTCCGGAACAGTACCAAATTCGTCGGTGAAGCTTATGCTTTTCCCGTTTTCTCCTCGAAGGGGCAGCCCGGATTTGCTAGAAAAAAGAAACTACCTCGGTCGATTGAAACATGGGATGATCTTGTTTCGAAATTTTATAACAAATTTCTTCCCTCCCTCTAAAAACGACAAAATCTCAAAAATGTAAATCACAGAATTCAGCAAAATTTGATGAGACGTTTTATGAGGCTTGGGAATCGTTTCAATGATCTTTAAGGAGATGCCCTCATCATGGGTTTTCAGAATTGCAATCAACTCGATACATTTCTAAATGCCCGTAAATTCAAATGATCAAGATTTCATGAACTCAGCTGCAGGTTGGTGAACTTCTTAGACAAAATGCCTCAAGAAAGTGTTAATAAAAATCATCGAGAGCAAGTCTAAAGTACGTCAGTCAAGAAACAAAGCTGTTGTAGCTAAAATGAGTACAAGTTCTTCCACCCAAGCAGTCTCATCTGATGTTGCTGAACTCAAAGACATGGTTCGGGCATTAATTCTCGATAGAAAGAACCAAACCCAGCTCCCCCCTGTAGAAAGCGGTTGAACAAAGTTGTGATAACTGTGGGGGAGGTCATTCTTATCAAAAATGTCCGGCCACTAACAGCAACAAGACCATGACAACACCAAGAGTATTTGTCCTCGAGGCCGCTGGCGTGCCAATTTCACCCAAGCGAATTCTGGTTTATCACTTCGATGTCCAAATCAAATAGACTCCTGGTTTTCCACCAGTTCAGATCCGTCATGCAAATAGCAAAACAATTTCAATCGAGGAAATAACTCAACAAAAAAGAGGAAACAAATTCACCAAGGTCAGATTTATCGACCTCCGGTTCATCAACAATAGATAATCCAACATTATACTCATCAAAGGCCCTGCATCCTACAGACACACCGTGTGTCAAAAACATCTTTTGAAAGATATGTCACCGCCGACAATGATGCATGTTGAGAACATGCCAAAACCAAGTTACAAACCTCCAAACCCAAATTGCAAATTAACTGAAATGCTTTCAAAATCTTGTTACGCTAATACGCTACTACCTCCGGTGTACTGGAACACTCCTGGTAAACCCTATTACCAACCCAAAGGAATATAAAAGGTATCACACCCAAGTGGTGTGACCATCCAAGGACCGAAAGCAGTTAATCATGACACGAGGTGACAAAGGACAAGAAGCCTCCTGCTAATAACGGAAGCACCGAATGAACTTGTCGCAAACCTCCTGTTGTTCAAATTCAATCTCGTAATCCAAATCCTGAGCCCAATGTTGCTCCTGTTGTGACTCCAGCATCAATTCCATTTCCATCACGAAGAAATGATGAAAAACGCAAGGAAAAAGCTAACGATCAAATCGAGAAATTTTACGAAATCTTTAGGGATTTAAGTTTCGAGATTAGCTTTACCGATGCCTTGATGGCTCATAGCCTAAAATTGCTTCGACTAAAAACCCTGATTGAAAACAAGGAAAAATTGATAGCGAATTTGGCAAGGACTGCCTTTGAAGAGAACTGTTCAGGCGTCATCCCACAAACAATTACCAAGAAACTTGGAGACCCTGGCCCGATTTAGATTCATGTGAATGACGGGAGGATTACTAATGCAACGCATTGTGCCGATCGTGGTGCGAGCATTAATCTCATGCCTTATCTGTATGGAAATATCTCGCTCTGTCCTGAACTAACCCAACTTGCATGAGTCGTTATGGCATAGCATTATCGAACAATCACAGAACCACTGGTATTGCTAAAGACGTCCGTCTAATGGTGGGAAAGTTCCAATTTCCAGCTGACTTCGTAGTTGTTGATTTTGAACCAGACCCCCGAGTCCCTTTGATTCTCGGGCGATGTTTCTTAAAAACAAGTCATGCTTTGATAGATGTTTATGGAGGAAAGAGAACCCTTCGTGTGGGGCAAGGAGGCCATCACATTCACCTGGACCAGACTTCAAATACACAGGCTGTATTACGACCAATTGACGGCAAACAAAATCACGTCATTGAAGAGGCATGAATGAGTATTCACATGAGGACCCTAGATTTTCAAATGTGAATCGGAGTGGGCAATCCACTCTTATTTTGAGCCTATTGTTTCTACTGCTTCCTCAAAATCTCACTCCTTTTCGGGACTGATTTTCTCTTAATGGAAGAAGCACGATTCGTTATACCTTGCTACTATAAGAGATCCAACTTCATCTGAAGTTGATCCAACTTATCAGGATCCTGAGGGGGACATCTTATCGTAAAGCCAATTTTGGAACAGTGGAACCACTACCTCTCTCCAAATCATGAACAATTATATGCCTGGAGGTAGAAAGAACTCAAACTCTGTGAAGCTAAAGCCGTTGAATCTTCCGTTAATGAACCTCCCGAGGTTGAACTCAAGGAACTGCCACCCCATCTTGAGTACGCATTTTTAGAAGGTGACGATAAGTTGCCTGTCATAATTGCTAAAGACTTAAAAGATGAGGAAAAGGCAGCTCTTCTCAAGGTTCTTAAGTCCCACAAGCGAGCCATCGCTTGGAAACTCTCCGATATAAAGGGTGTTAGCCCAGAATTTTGTACTCACAAAATTCTAATGGAAGAGGACTACGTAACATCTGTGCAAAGTCAAAGAAGGGTAAACCCAAAAATCTACGATGTTATCAAGAAGGAGGTTGAAAAACTCCTTGACACTGGATTGATTTACCCCATCTCTGACAGCCCTTGGGTGAGCCCGGTACACTGTGTACCTAAAAAAGGAGGTATGACCGTCATCACAAATGAAGAGAATGAACTGATTCCTACTCGATTGGTCACGGGATGGCGAGTATGTATTGATTACAGAAAACTTAACGAAGCCACCCGAAAAGACCACTTCCCATTGCCTTTTATGGACCAAATGCTCGAAAGACTAGCAGGAAACTGTTGGGAAAATCAAGTCAATCGGTCAAAGTACTGGTAAGCAAAAGGTCAACGTACTGCTAAGCAAAAGGTCAAAGTAC
>BQNB010013748.1:54475-76553 GCA_026074375.1 Tanacetum coccineum
TAAGATTCCATACCATGTTTTTTAAGAATTTCTAAAGCGTATATTGACTGATTAATGAAGATACCACGTGGGGATTGACGAATTCGTAGTCTAAGAAAAAATTTCATCTCATCCATCATCGACATTTCAAAATTTCTTTTCATTAATTTTTGAAATCTTTTTGAAAATTTTGGGTTTTTAGACCTAAAAATTATGTTATCAACATTGATTTAGACTAACAAAATGTCATCGTTGTATCTTTTATGAAATAGTATTGGGTTAACAATACCTTTAGTAAATTTATTTTTAACAATAAAACTTGATAGTTTGTCATACCATGCCCTCAGAGCCTCTTTTAGTCCATAAAGGGCCCTTTTCAGCTTGTAGACACGATCTGGATAATCAAGGTCAATGAAACCTTCGGGTTGGCTAACATACACTTCCTCTTTCAATGGTTGGTTGAGGAACATTGTCTTCACATCCATTTGGTAGATGGGTAAAGTCTTGTGTGTGGCTGTTAGAAATCGAGAAAAGACTCGGTCACTATTGATATATTGTAAGATAGCTCATAGCGTAATATTTGAAAACATACCAAGCTAACCGGGTCAACATAAGACTCCTTTATGTGTGAGCGGCCTAAGCTAGGTATAAATACCCCTCTCTACATCTTGGAGAGGGTTGTTGTTCATTTAGTTCTTTCACATAATATATTTTCCCTTTCTTTCTCTCTCTAAGTGTTTCAACCCACTTTCTCTCTCTAAACTTTCTTTCTTGCTCATTTGTTAAGTGTTTTGATACATCTACAATTGGTATCAGAACCATGAGGTGATATCATGAGCTTGTGTGCGTTTATATCTTGTTTAGATCGTGTCTTTTAGTTGTCTTTTGGTTTCGTGTCTTCAAAATCAAAGCCTGGATTTTTGTGTTTAAAAGTGTTAAAGATTATGTTTTAAGCAAGATCTAGGTCTAAGATAACTAGTTTTTCAAGCAAAAAGCAAGGTAAGAAGTCAAAAGAATGTAGTTTTGGTGATTTTGTGGAAAAGATACTTTTTTATTTTGAAGCTAGCGAAATATGTTTGAATTAAGCGAAATATGTATGTAGGCGAAATATGTTTGTAGGCGATTTTTGACAGATTGACTTCAAGCGATTTATGACATTTCTAGAAAACAAAACTTTGCTTAATTTTTCTTAGGTCAAGCGAAATATGTATCCCGCAAAATATGTTAGTAGGCGATTTATGTTAGCAAGCGATTTATGTTAGAAAAAGATTTATAGCAGGTTGTTAGTTCAAGCGAAATACGTACTTTTGCAAAACAAAACTCTGTCCAATTTCCATAAACCAAGCGAAACATTACATTGCCATATTTCAAGCGAAACATTACAACTGTCATATTCCAAACGAAACATTACATCCATCATAAAAAGATTTTATTTTCTACGGTTTGTCTTAATTTGTAAAATCCTATGAAATAATTGGATTTCTCGATTTTAGTGAAGATTTGTAAAATCCTATAGAATATTAATCTTAATCACCGACAACAACAACCCTTAACACAATCCTCCTTTATTACTGTTCGATCAATCTTTAATCATTTCACTTTTCAATTAAAGCAAGATGACTACTTTAGCATAAGACATAATTATTGCTGGAGCTAAAAACCATCCTCCAATGCTTGAAAATTCAATGTACGATTCATGGGCAAGTCGTATACGTTTATTCTTTAAAGGGAAGAAAAATGGTTAGATGATGCTTGATTTCATCGACAATGGTCCACTAGTTTACCCAACTGTTAAAGAAAATGGGCATACTCGACCTAAGAAATACTTTAAACTCACTGAAGCACAATAACTTCAAGATGACTGTGATGTTCAAGAAACAAATATCATTCTTCACGGTCTTTCACCCGATGTGTATGCACTTGTAAATCATCAAGAGGTAGCTAAGGATATTTAGGATAGAGTCAAGCTACTAATGAAAGGCACTGAATTATCATACCAAGAACGTGAATGCAGATTATACAACTTGTTTGATAAGTTTGCTTATGTTCATGGTGAAACATCTTATGTTTAGGGTGAAACATTGTATGAGTACTACTGGAGATTCTCTCAACTGATCAATAACATGCATACTATTGGGATGATAATGCAGCAAGCCTAAGTCAATACCAAGTTTTTGAATGCTCTTCCACCGGAATAGAGTAAGTTTGTCACTAATGTGAAGTTAGCAAAGAGTTTGTATACCACCAACTATGATCAGCTGTATGCATACCTCAGTCAACTTACATTCATAGCAGACCCTGGAATAACAGATGTTCAAGTTGCTCAACAGAAAATACCTCAGAATTCAGCTTTCCAAACTAAAGACTTGGATGCATATGACTCGGATTGTGATGATATATCCTCGGCTAAAGCGGTTCTGATGGCAAATCTTTCCAGCTGTGATCCTGATGTTCTCTTTGAGGTACCATATTCATATTCTTATCTGAATGATATGATTAATCAGTATGTGCAAGAGATGTCGTATTCTAAACAAAAACATATTGATGATTATCCAGATAATGAGATAAACAGTGATAGCAATACCATTCCTTACTCTCAATATCTGCAAGAGTCACAAGATGCGGGTATTTAGGATACTAATTCTTCTGCACCAAATTATTTATTCTTTGGTTGAACAAATGACTGATCATGTAGCTAACTTAGATATGGAAAATCAAACAAATAAAATGGTAAACAAATCATTAACAACTGAGCTTGAGAGATATAAAAAACGAGTCGCCATTTTTGAACTACGACTTAATGTAGATTCGAACATACGTGAAAAATTAATAGATTCTCAAATGGATGAATTAATTCGGAATAGAAATGCAAAGTTTGTGGCTTTTCAGCAAGAGATAGATACACTTAAAGAAACTCTTTCTACTCGTGTCAAAGAAAAGGAATCTTTAGCAAAAACATTAACTATTTTCAAAACAGAATCTAAAGAAAAAGAGTCTAAATATATCGACAATGAAATTGTTTTGGAAAAACAAAATAAAGAACTGTAAAATATCATTTGCAACATGTATTGATCTACGCAAGCAATGCATATGCCAACGAAACCATAAGTTTTTTACAATGACACTCATAAACAAGCTCTTGGTTATCAAAATATGTTCAATCTTAAAAAGCTCAGCGGATTAAACCAACATTATATGATGTTAGTGTTATTATTAAAAAACATGTTGTGATTTCTGTGATTGATGATGAAGAGACATTGATTTTGAAAGAAGCGAGTCGATCAAAGATGTTTGATAAACAAAATGATCCAATTTCAATAAAACTGAAAATTAATATTTCTCCAATTGATTATTCAAAGCTGAATAAAATAAAAGAAGATTTTGCTAAACATTTTGTCACTCAAAAAGAATTGTCTGTAGAACAAGCTTTCTTGTTAAAACATTCGAACTATAATCCTGACACATCTGTTAAGTCACATACACCGGTTAGAATTGAAGCTCCTAGTGAACTTCCTAAGGTAAGTTTGGTAAATGAAAGTCTTAAAAAGCTAAAATATCAACTCGCTAGTTTTGACAAGGTCGTGAAAATAAGAACCACATCTGATGCTATAACGGCACAGGTGCGTGGGGTTTTGAACATACAAAGGCTTGTTTTGTAACCGAAATAATTCTATTTTTAAAAGTTTTAAAAGATACATTTAATGAATTTGATAAAACTCTTTTAGATGAAATTATTGAAGTTCAAACTGTTTTTAACTAGATGGAAGCGGTTGTCGATCAGAATTCTGTAGACAAAAATGCTTTTGAAATTTAAATCAAACAGCTTAGCATTGATAATGATCAACTCCTGAAACAAATCATGTCTCAAGAAATTATGCATATTGTTGTGAATTATGTGGATATTCTTGATGTGAAAAAGTCATGTGTGAATGAATGCAATAAGTGTCTGGAACTTGAGACTGAGCTTCTCAAAAAGAAAGATTTGATTGAAAAGGATGTTTACGATAAACTTTTAAAAAGTTCCTCAACACTTGAAAAGCATTGCATTTCTTTGGAATTAACAACTCAACTGAATCAAGAAATTTTTCAAAAGGATAATTTTCGTGAAAACCAAAATGCTCCTACATTTAATCAATTATTTGAAATAAATGAATTGAAAGCTCAGTCACAAGAAAAGGACACGGTCATAAGAAAGTTGAAGGAAAAGATTAAATCTTTGAGTGGAAAAGATAGTGTGTAAAATGTAAAGAAAGACATTGATGAGATTGAAACAATAAACATTGAGTTAGAGCATAGTGTGGCAAAATTACTTTCTGAAAATAAAAATTTAAGAAAAAAAAGAGAGCACTTGAAATCAATTTATAGAGACCAATTTGACTCAATTAGAAAGACACGTATTCAACCAAAAGAACATTGTGACTCTTTAATTGCTCAAATCAATGCAAAGTCTGTTAAAAATTCAGATTTAAATGCTCAACTTCAAGAAAAGGTTTTTGCTATTGCAACATTGAAAAATGAATTAAGAAAACTTAAAGGGAAAAATGTTGTCGATACTGCTGTTTCAAAACCCAAGTGCCACTATTGCTCCAGGAATGTTCAAGTTAGACATAAGAAATTATTTTCATCCACCAGCCTTAATAACAATCAGGGATACCCATGAGGTTCAACTTGAGAAGAATATAGAAAATACAACAACTTCTGACTTGTAAATGCGTTTAGAAAACAGAATCCTAGTGAACCTCTATTAGAATCTGCTTGCATGTTTACAAAACACGTTCATAAATTGTTAGTCTATGTCTCTAAGACATGCCCTAGTTTAACGAAACTTTTTGAGAAATTAGTTATTGTCACACCAATTTACAAGGACAAAAAGTTAGGTTTGCCGACCTGTCACATCTTCAAGCAACATTCCCAAGCAGACTGATTCTCTTAAAACCAAAGATTCTAACAAGCCTTTGTTGACTTCTACAGAGTAAAACCTACTACTAGTGCTAGCGGATCAAATGTCTCATCCGCGTATAAAGTATAATAGATCACGCGACACGCAAGGTAAAATCAAATAATGTATAGAGGAAACACCTAGAAAGTTAAATCTAGTTTGAATAAGATGAATTCTGTTTCTGAACATATTAGTAATGTACTTATTCAGCATTCTGTGAGAAATGCTAACGTTGAATCTATTTGTGCTATCTGTAACAAATTTGTTTGGTGCTAATCATGATATATGTGTTATTGAGTATGTGAATGATGTGATAGATCGATCGAAATCTAAATCTAAAGAAATAAATGAGAAAGTATGGAAAACCATGAGAAAGTGATGTTTTAGTCAAATTGCAATATGATGGAACCTACAAGTAGGACTTCACTATAGTTGGAAATATTTCCCGAAAACTAGGATTACCTCCACTAAAGTATGCCTACGAAATGGGGAAAGCCTCAGCGCCGAAGAGCGATGAAGCAAGGCACCGCAGCTCAGATGAAGAGCGTTAGGCAAAATATACAGCAGGAGACCAAAACATAAAGATTTGTAGTTCAAGTAGAAAAGTTTAAGATTGTAGAAAGTAGTAATACTTCTAGAACCTAGAGGAACAAAACAATTCTCAGGGGATCCGGCGCGTGTGAGAGAGCGAGAGCGTGTTCCGCGGTCCTTTATTCGATCTAGAACTGATTTATGAGAGAGAGTGAGATGATAGTGCCATCGAAGGATGTAGATGGAGATCCTGTGGTAGGAGATTAGTGTAGTGACTAGGCGAGAATTAGCTCTGCGGAGCGCGATAAGGACCGAGGAAATTGAGGCTGCTAGCTATCTCTGAGCGAGACACTTGCCGTCACTCATCACCTGTTGAGTTTGATGGTACGCTGTCAATATATGTGAGAACTCATGATCATGATCTTTGCAAATAGATCGTTAGTGTATCTCTATGGAGCTCTCACTACATGCTTACAAGAAGAGGAGACACAATCTCCGACGGAGTGCTTGTACGTACACATGTTGAGACACAAGGGGGTAGTTCACGAACACACTATATTTGTTCTCTCGTTTGGGAGTGATTAGATATTCTGGTAGAGGACAGTGGCCTAGACTTCATGCGGATCTAGCGTGTTATTCTATCGATGGGCAAACACTCATCGCTCTGATGTAGTATCGAGTGACACAAGGCGTATACAGTCATCTGCAGATTTGAACTTTTGGTGTACGTAGCGAGCGCAGGGTAGAGCTTCAGGGTGACATAGAAGCTTTATGTATCTCTCAACTGTGTGAGACTGAGCTATAGGAGGCGTAGAGTTTGATGATTTCTGTGCGACATCTATCTCTCATCTCATGATAGGTCTGTCACACAGACAAGGCACAGGGTCAACTATACTAATTTCTTGAGCTGATATGGTATATGAGATGTAGGGTCTCACGAGTGTTATGCGAGAATACTGTTAGTCGAAGCATTTAAGCACTGGAGGGTTTAGTGAGAGTAGCATGTGATATCACGAATACTCTATGCTGATATAGACGAGGACGCATTGGTGTCGAGCAGGTCAGTGTGTGGGAGCTTCGTCACTTACAAACGGAAAGATCTCAGACGAAAGTTGGATTCGACTTGTCTCTGTGAGCGAATGGCTTTATATCGTAGGGCTTTATATGGGTACAATAGAGCATTCAGCGATCTACAAAACATAGTAGATACTGGAGAGATGTTTATCCTTAGATAGGCGTAGAGGAGAGAAGCGTGCTTGAAGCGTGGCGTCAGGGCGAGTGGTGTTGTGCTCTTTAGTGTAGGTGGTGTTCTCAGAGTGATAAGTACAGTTCAAACATATAACTTACGAGAGGGTAGAAGGAGGTCTATCTAGTTATATCGGGGAGGTTATTCGTTCGTTATGTACTCAGATGTAGTTGGTATTAGTCTTATTTTAGTTCAGTAGTGGGTGAGAGTCATGGTGCGTTCGGTAGAGGGCTATGAATAAGAGTGTAGTAGAGAGTATAGACACAGTGAGTTCGGGGAGTGGATTAAGAGATGCGATATTCTGAATATAGTGCGTTGGTCTCCGAGAGTCTGCTATACTGAAATATAGAGTCTCTCATCTGATTGTAGCTGGGGTAAACATGCATGTGACTGTCAGGAGGGTGGGTTGGTTTCGGCGGGGGGCGCGCTGAGATTCTTGTATCGAGATAGTGGCGGAGTAAGCAGGCTGAGGAGAGTCTATAATGAGGGCTGATGGGAAGACAAGGTTATAGTGAATCTCTTCGATAGCGATAACAGTCGGCGGGGTTGGTTGGTGGCGGGTGGCGAGGGGGACGCCGCGCGCGCGAGACGGAGATTAGAGGTGTGATGTATGGATCTCGTGTGCGTGAGGGGTCTGGCATTGGGATACCGAGATGGGATGCGGCAGCTTAGTTTGGGAGTGGGGAGATAGGGGTCTTGGTGCAGTATCGGGGTTTTGTCAGAGAGTGTGTTATCTTGGTTTCAGGCGAGCGTCGTGGTAGCGGTAGTTTGGCTTTGGGACGAGGAGGAGCGGAGGGAGCTGTGGGACCGAGGTGTGTGAGGCTGGTCAGAGAGCACAAACCATCGCGGGAGAGCGGAGAGCGCGGGAAAACAGAGGATCACACAGACGATGAACGACCGTATGGCTACTTGCATTCCATGGAGAGAGTAGGACTCTATGGACTTATCGATAACTGAGCATGTTTTTGGTGGGGGCTCTCTGTGGCTATCCGCACTGAATAAGGGGAGGGAGAGAAAGCTTGTAAGTTAAAAGCGCAAAAGCGCGAGCGAGATATGTGCGAGATATTGTATTTGGTGATAGGGAGTATGCAGCCCGCGGGTTCGGCGAATAACGCATGTCGCGAGAGAGCTAGACAGAGAAAAGAGGTCTCTGAAGGATTATGTGAGAACGGAACCGCAGGGTGTTTGGTATTAGTTTGGATGAGTTTGACACATGGCTGTATCTAAACAATTACTGCAGGGTTATATCCAGGTACCGCGGGGCCTGCAAAGCTTGAGTGACGTACGAGGAAACAATCAGTTTTCAGGGACTCTCGGGTGCTAATCATAGCGCTTTCTTGCTCTACGCAGGCTATAGTCCCACCAAGGGACGACGTGAACGGTTTTGGGAAATATTGTTTTCAAACCTAGGTTTGTGAGTACCATTCTCTCTCTCTCCACCATGTGTATTCAGATAGGGCCTCTAAGGTTTACGACCGAGTACATTCGCACCGAGAACCACGCTACACGTCTAATTCTAACTCAGTCAACATTAGATCAAAATGCCTCTTCTACAATTCTACACAGTTACCTCTGCATGCAAGATGCACCACTCAATAGAACAAGCACCAGCCATAACAACTGTTCATCTGACATCACACTGCGTCAGCCTAAGAGAGTCTATGACATTCCAGTCAGGTATAGAGAAGTGTCGCTGACACATGGATAGAATAGTTAACAAGTTCCACTACATCGTTGAGTAATTGATACTACACACATCCTCATGGCATGATTTTACTCCAATGAGCAGAACCGAGTTCACCCTAAGCACAGGTGTGAAGCGAGAGACGCCAAACACAAATTTAGTACTCTGATTGAATCGGGGGCGGGGCCGAGCGGGCGGGAGAGAGCAACGAGACAATCAACATGATCCAAAGGAGTCATCCGATTGAATAATTGATTTGGCGAGAGCCATAGGGTAGACAGGGAGAATGAATAACAAGTAATATAAGAGATGGAATACCTATTGTAATATTGGACACACAGCACGTGGTACACACACGTCTCCTCTCTCTATCAGTTATATCTAAAAGCAGTAGAGCGTGTGAATCTTGAGTTTGACACACACACATACACACACACACAAGATATTCAATTGAATGTGAACGTAGGAATGTTTTTTGTGATGTACCTCGCCTAGTAGGTGTTATGATTAAACTTGAATGATAACAAGGTGAAATTAAGAACTGGGAGCGTGAGAAAAAAAATATAAAGGCTCTATGGTAAGAGGTAAGCAAGAAAGGGATATCGAGACGGAAATAGTATGTTAAGGCGATAGACTTTGCGTCTGTCAATCAAGTTTGCAGCCAGTTGCACGACTCGTAGCCCAGCCGTGTTCTTATAGGCATTCAGCGGTACCAAGTATGAACATGGTTTGTGTTACCACACAAATGGATGTTGATAGCACCGACCGTTCCTTGAATATGCATACTGCGTGAGGAGGTCACGTTTGTCATATCGGTAACGGGTGTTTAATAATTTCCAGAGAAATCTGGCCTATAGTGTACAAGCTGTTACAAGAAAATCGCCCTTTACGACTTGTAGATACAAGTGCCACTGGCTATGGTATGATTAATTACTCTCATCATTATCTACTCACCCAAAAAACTAAGTTTCAACCAAATGAAGCTTGACGATCCAAACATTGTGTTCGTCGAAAAATAAGAATGCAACCTGTACACACAAATTATTGTGTACAAATTAATGTTCTATGCGAGTGAGTCATATATTCTTCTGTCTCTCTCTCTATCTAGTTGTCTGATATCATTGATATCGTTAAATCAAGGTAGAGCGAAAATTCAATGCGAGTCCGATAATGTGCGGTCTCTCTCTCTCATCTCTCTTTATCCTATGACGTTAAAAGATAGAGAGCGAGCAGAGTCCTTACGGTCATTTTTTTATTAATATTAATCCAAAGATGCTCCTAGAGCTCTTAAAAAATAATGGTAATGCGAAAACTTGTGAACCATGATACTCCTTAATAGTGAAGAAATCCAAATTGGTGGTGAAGATCCACAAGGGAAAGCTGTTGATCCTACGTGTTATCGTGGAATGATTGGCACCCTTATGTATGTCACATCCAGTAGACCAGACCTTGTATTTGCTATGTGTATGTGTGCCCGGTATCAAGAAAATCCTACCGAAAAGCACTTACATATGGTTAAGTGAATCTTTCGATACCTAAGAGGAACCATTAATATGGGTCTGTGGTATTCGAATGATTCTTGTATTGCTCTAACAGCTTTTACAGATGCTGACCATGCGGGTTGCCAAGATACCAAAAAAAGTACGTTTGGAAGTATGCAGCTGTTAGGTGATAGATTGGTGAGCTGGTCATCAAAGAAACAGAAGAGCACCGCCATACCCAGTATATAAGCTGGATACATTGCCTTGTCAGGATGTTGTGCTCAAATACTTTAGATGAGATCACAATTAACTGACTATGGCCTTGGGTTCAACAAGATACCTCTGTACTGCGATAATAAAAGTTTCATTGCTCTATGCAACAACAACGTTCAATACTCCCGATCCAAGTATATTGACATCAGACATCACTTTATCAAGGAGCAAGTGGAGAACGGGGTGGTTAAGCTGTATTTTGTTAAAAGAGAGTATCAATTGGCAGACATTTTCACTATGCCTTAAGCACGAGAACGACTTGAATTTCTTATCAACAAGCTTGGTATGACAAGTATGTCTCTTGAGACCTTGAAAAAGATGGCAGACGAAGAGGAAGAGTAATGGTGGTAAACTCTTCACATATCCTCTGTATCATATGTATATAAGAAAATCAGAAAAACTTAAAAAAAATCATTTTATATAAACTTTTCAAAAAGAAAGTATAAAAATATAAAATCATAAAAAGAAAATACAAAATTAAAAAATCAAAAAATATAAAAATATGGTGTTCTTGACATGTCTTTTAAAAATCGATAACAATTACGGCCTTAGAAATGTCATTTAATAATGATACGAGTCTGTAAATGAAGTTCGAGCAGAAGTTTAAATAGTTTTCAAAACATGTCAAATAGCTTGCTATTATTTCAGATAGCAACCCGATCTTCAATTTAAAGGCAAGTATTTCGTCAAAAAAAAAACTTGACCTCACAACGGAAAATTATTTTTTCTCGGGAATGAATTACTTCATATTCATTCAAAGGCTTGTGTTTACTTTGCAACACAACACGTGCTATCTAATCAAATAGGTGTACGTGTCAGTGCATTTATTTATGTAAAACGAGAGAAATCTTGTTTTTATCGGTGTTGTTTTTGAAAAATAATTAAAGATATCAGTTTCTCATCTAAAAAGATTGTCAAAGAATTTTCTATCACTTAAACAATGTCTACAGCTCTTTAAATAGAAAACGGGACATTATTTGAGAGGGAGAAATAGTCAAATTCTTTCCAAAAGTCATCTCGGAATAAAAGGAAAAAGGTTTTTAACAAAAACATATTATCTTTTAAAGGGGACTTAATATCATTTTAACTCAAAAGGTCTTAAGATGTTATTGGTTTTAACTTTTAGGGACTAAAATGGCAAAATTTAGGACCTAGGAGCTAAGTATATAACTTTAGGGGATTAATATGTCATGTCTTTAACTTGGCTATAACTAAAACTAAGTTTAAAAAGAAAATAAAAGGAACTATAAAATACAAGGACCATTTGTGTCAACTTGAAACATAAACCGGTTATACTCACATGGATATCACATTTCGCTCACACAACTTCACTTTCAAAATTCAAACACCCTCAAATACTCTCTAACACATTTCGCACGATTCCAACTTGAAAATTCAAACTCGTTTCAAGACTAAAGGTACACTCATATAGGTTCATTAACTCTTTAACATGTCTTTGGTAAAAAGAATTAGATAAAAACTCTTTCGTTCACTCGAAATCTCTTGAAAATTGATTTAGGGTTCATAAGAAAAAAAGTTGTGGTTTTCATTTAATTAGTTGAGGGGTTTTGATCAATAGGGTGCGATTAAGCTGTAGTTATAACAGGTTTTGATATAACTCAAGCATTTGTGAGATATGATGATTTATGAAGGTTGAATAAAGCGAAACATGTGTAATCAGTATGTTTAGTTGTGGGTTTGTGTGTATAAGTAGTATTATAAGATTCTTATGCCTTTAGAAATAGTTTTTGTCCCTTAGGATCTCTCTTGCTTGGTATTGTAGCATCCTAGGCTCGAAAAACTCAGTAAGTGGTATTTTGAATCTTTGTGAGATGTGCTTCATGTGTTGGATAACTGTTTCATGTTCCTAAGTGGTTGTTTTGAGGCTCCTATATGTCACTTATGCATGATTAAAGTGTTTATTCTCTTAAAACCCTTGCGTATGTAGGATTTTGAGCTCAAAAAGTTGTTTAATCTTGTGATTATTGATTCTGTGGTGCTATTATTAAATTTGTGATGATTGTTAGAAATTCTTATAGGTTTTTAATTCGTAAAATCTAAATTAATTATTTCTTGAGGCATGCGAAATATGTTAGGATTGAATTGAGTGAAACATGCATGCCTTGAATTGTGCGAAACATGTTAGGCTTATCTGTGCGAAACATGTTAGGCTTATCGGTGTGAAACATGTTAGGCTTATCTATGTGAAACATGTTAGGCTATGCAAAACATGTTAGGTTTTATGTGCGAAACATGTTAGCAGTTTCTGTGCGAAATGTGTAAACCAAGCAAAATATGTATAAGTACATATTCCAAGCGAAATATGACAAAAAAATAAAAGGAAACTCTACCAAATTTTTTAAATTTGTGTAATACTTACTTATGGTGTCATACTTCATAGCTGTCCATACTTGAATGTGTTTTTGCTGCTCTCTAATTAAATGTGTGTCCTAAGTTCCCTTGGAAATGTCTTGTTGATTTTTTCTGTTGACTTTGACAATTGACCTTAGTTGACTTATTCATAGAGTGTAGTAATTCGATCATGTTTGTATGAAACCTAATCATAGCTTATCTCTAAATCAATCATATCATCAAGAATAACCAGGCTAATCTGTAAAATATATATGTTGTTTATATAAACTGTATTGGTTAATTCTTAAGCAGAATCATGAATCCACAAGAAATTCAACAAGTGACTGCTCGTGATGAAAAGTGGGTTCCATCTGCGGAAAGAGTCAAGATAAGCTCTACCAATTTGAGATTGGAAGCCACTGTGCCACAAAAGGAAGAGACATTTCAAGTTGTCATTGATATAATCAAGAACTCCACATGCTTCAAGGCTTTTACTATCTCTGTAGATGTCCCCGAAATCTTTATGCAGCAGTTCTAGTATACAATCAAGAAGGACCAAGGCACAGATTCTTATGGATTCCTATTGGCCAACAAGTGGTGCAGAGTCGATGCTGAAGTCTTTAGAAAGATTCTGAATATCTATCCAAGAGTTGAATGTGAAGAATTCATTAAGCTACAAAATGATGAAGATACCCCCACCTTCCTCATTGACCTTGGCTACAAAGGTCAACTTCACAAGTACACCAACATGTATTTGGATCACATGAGTCAGCCATGCAGAACTCTGGCAGCAATTATCAACAAATGTCTCTCTAGGAAGACCGCAAGCAATGACAGAATCAAAAAATCTAGGATTGGCATAATGTGGGGCATGTTCTACAGAGAGAATGTCGACTATCTTGAGTTGATTTAGGAAGACTTTGCTTATCAGATTGATCACAGGAGGGAGAGAAAATCAAGACTTGAAAATATGCCATACCCCCGATTCACCAAAGTTATCATCAATCACTTCCTCAAATAACACAAGTCTCTCTCCAACCTCAAATATCAACACTATCATACAATCAAGGATGATGGTATTGTAAGCCGACTCAAGTTTGTCAGAATAGGAGAAGACTATCAGGAATATGGACTTGCTATTCCTGATGTGATGCTGAATGATGCAATCAAGCAGTTAGAGTCTTACTAGATGTTCATCAAGTATTCCACTGGTTAGATTCCCCCAAGAATAGCAGAGGCAAAGGTTCACAAGGAAAGAAGACTATTGATGACTCTCAGGAAACTGTTGATGTATCTGAAGAGTCTGAACCTGAACCTGTTAAGAGAAAGACTGCTAGTAGAAGAGTGGTCAAGAAGAAAGTCACAATTTCTGTTGATGACAACATTATTCTTGATCCAAACGTTGCTTTGGAATTAGGTAAATCTATTAGCTTAGCTGAAGCTGAAGAAGAAGAAGCGGCAAAGCAAGTCCATGCTACTCATGCAACGATTATGACTGAATCTGCCGAGAAAAATACTGTTAGCAGAAGTTCTAGAAGTGTAGTCATTCAAGACACTCCAAGTTCTCCAAAGCCAAAACCAATCACTTCAAAGCCTACTCAAAGGTGTACAATCCTTAACTCCTGCTAAACAAGAAGCTACAGACATTATGCAAGCTTTTAAAGAAAGCAAGAAGACTAGCAAGAGATAGTCAGGTACTAGAGGCTCAAGTGAAGGAACTGGTACTATACCAGGGGTTCCCGATGAGTCCACAGTCGTCTCTGCTACCTCACATGAAGGAACTAGTACTAAACCAGGGGTTCCCGATGAGGAAAAGGTTATAACTGTAGAAAATGTTATTCTTGAGTGAGGATCTGAACAAGTAAGTGAATACTCAGAAGAAGACCAACTTGATGATGAAGAGAAGGATGATAAAGAATATGATGTTGATAATGAAGGCGTTGATCAAATCAGTGATACTCAAGATACTGATGATGAAGATGATGAAACTGAATCTGATGAAGATGAAATCTATAAGTATAAGATTCGTGTGCGCAAAGATAAGGATGAAGAGATGTTAAATGCTAAAGTTGAAGATTCTAAAAAACGTGATGCAGAAGTATTTGATGCGGCCAAGGCAGATGCTGAAAAGACTGAAGAAGCAAAGGATGATTCCAAGAAAGCTGAACTTCCTCTAACAAGTTCTAGCTTATCTATATATTTAGGTTTTGGTGATCAATTTCTTAAACTTTCTTCTAATACTTCTTTAGTTGGTACTGTTAAGGATACTACAGATTCAGAGATCGGCTCGTTATTGGATATTAAGATTCAATCTGAAGTTCCACATATCCAGTCTTTATCCGTACTTAGAGTACCAATATATGTGATTTATGAACCCATAGTCCTCACACCAGTACAAGAAACTTCTTCAGCAGCACTTGTAATAACTCTACGTCTTCCATCTGTCTCTACCACACCACCTGTACCTCAACAAACAACAACACCAATCCCTACACCACCAATCACAACCGATGCTCCTATCATCACCATTGTTGTTCCTGAATCTAATACACTTACTATTGTTCAGCTAAGAGTGGCTAAATTGGAAAAGGATGTGTCCGAGCTTAAGAAAATAGATCACTCTGCAAAAGCTCTTGCTACTCTCAAGTCACAAGTTCCAACGGTTGTTGAACAATATCTCGGATCTAAAATCGGTGATGATCTTCAAAAGGTTCTACAGAGACACACTGCAGACCTTATTCAGAAATACTCTGTGAAGCCAGCTTTCGAGTCAAGCAAGATCCAGACTTCAACAATAACCTTGAACAAGAATCTGAGAAAAGTGCTTTAGAGATTCTCAAGATTAAGAAGGAACAAGCTGAGAAGCAAAAGATGCGAAAGTATACTATCAAGTCTATAGATATGGCTACTCTCAAAGAGTATGATCAGAATAGCGCTCTCTACCAGACCATGCATGAAAACAAGTCATTCAACAGAAATCCTGCTAATCATAGATTTTACCATGCTCTCATGGAAGCTTTGATAGAGGACAAAAATGCAATGGATAAGGGAGTTGCTGACACAATCAAGGACCATAAACGAAAGCATGATGATGATGATGATGATGATGACCCTCCAGCTGGACTAAACCAGGGTAAAAAGATAAAGAGGAGAAGAACCAAGGAGTCAGAGTCTTCAAAGAAACCATCCTCCACCAAGGAAATCCCAAAAGGTAAAGCTCCATCAAAAGGCTCTAAAACTGGTAAGTCTGCTTCTGCAAAGGAACCAGTTAAAGAACCTATTACTGAGGTGGTAATGGATGATGCGGGTGAAAATGTGGTTCATGATGATGATCAACCACAAGATACTTCTGAACCCAAGAAAGCCACGACTCCTAACCTAGAATAGTTCAAGCAACCTCCAAGGCATCCTACTCCTGATCCGAAATGGAACAAGCGTCAAGTTGTACTTGGTCAACCTGAACAGCCTTGGTTCAACCAAATGGTTTCTGCTACAAAGGATCCTATCACTTTCAACGATCTCATGGCCACTCCTATTGACTTCTCCAAGTATGTGTTGAACCGACTCAAAATTGACAATCTTACTCAAGATATCTTGTTAGGACCTGCCTATAATCTGTTAAAAGGTACGTATACTAGCAGCATCGAACAAGAGTACCACTTCCAAGAGTGTTTCAATGCATTGACAGACAAACTTGATTGGAACAATCCAGAAGGAGATCACTACCCCTTTGACCTGTCCAAACCTCTTCCTCTGCAAGGTCACCCAGGCCATCTAACTGTTGCGGCTGATTACTTCTTCAACAATGATCTGGAGTATCTAAAATCTTCTGATTCGGAGAGAACATACACTACATCAATCACGAAGACAAAATCAGCTCGGTATGAGATTGAAGGGATTGAAGATATGGTTCCTACGCTTTGGAGTCCAACCAAAGTCGAGTATGACAAAGATGCGTTTAAAGGGATCAAACATTTGGGTGAAAGGCGTAAGTTATGGCATAGATCTCAGCTAAACAAGTTCTCCAAGAATAATGTGTATTCCACTAAGAAAATTCTAGGGGTAAAGGGTGTTAGTGTCAAGAAACTGCATGGATATGGTCATTTGGAAGAGATTGTAGTGAAAAGAGCTGACCATCAGTTATACAAGTTTAAATAAGGTGACTTCGTGGATCTACACCTGAATGACATTGAAGACATGCTGCTTCTTGTTGTTCAACGCAAGCTATTCCATCTCACCAACAACAATATTGTTGACTTTATTGTGGCTCTTCGTATGTTCACAAGAAGTCTCGTCATCAAGAAACGGGTCGAGGATTTACAGCTTAGTGTAGAGAGTTACCAGAAGAAACTTAACATCACTCCACCTCAACATACCTTTCCAGAAATTGAATTCAAAGAACTCTACACTCCATCTCATAAACCACCAGGGGTTATCTATGAAGACTTGGTCAAACAGAAACGAGTGATGCGGGTTGATGAGTTATACAAGTTCTCGGACGGGACGCTCAAGAAAGTTCGGGATGAGCTTCATAACAGAGTACTTGATTTTGACTTGGGATACAACAAGGAGATGTTAAGGAGAAAGTGGACGGCTATTGACAAAAAGAGGTCGGAACTTATGGTCGAGCTGATTGATAAACAGATGTGTGTAAGAAGGATCATTCGGAATCTTGAAAGATTGGTTGGTGCTTAGGAACTCGAGATGGACTACAAACTGATGACGCGTACCGTTTAATCGTCAGGTCCAATCTCAAAATCTTATCTTGTGAATAATGTAACTATGTAGTATAGACTTATAATAGTAGGCAATATAAATAGTGTTTGAGTACGAATTTTTTAGAATTTTTTAATAAATTCAAAAATATTTCAAATTAACGTACTCAACACTATATATATAATACCCTCATAAATTGAGGGAGAGCATTAAAATGTTCCTAACATGGCTTGTTAATAATTGGAATATTTTTTCCCTGAAAGCATTTATATTTGAATAAATTGATATCCAAAATATCAAGAGATTTGACATTTTTGATAAGGAGAGAAAATATGATTAAAATATATAACTAAAGATGTGATTTTAAGGAATCAAGTGCAAGCTTCACCCTTCATGTGCTAAACATTTTTTAATATTGATGCACGTGTTGAGGGGGAGCATTTCAAATGGTTTTAAGGCTGAGAACAATACCAAAAGACCGACCATGTTTGTAATTAATTGGTGTTATAAGGTGGTTAAGATTAGGTATTCGTTCCCATGATCTAGCCATAACTGGAGGGATCTACCCAGGGATATTCCATTAGTTAGAATAGAAGTCCTTACGTATGATGTAAAAAGGAGTAAAGTAAGAAAAGGGAATAATGCGGACTAAGATAGAGCTGACACTAGAACAAACCCAACAAGGTGTTAGTAATGAAGTCTTGGTAAGCATTAAAGGGGTTGAAGAATGAAAAATAAATGTAAAGATATAGGGTGAAAAGAAAGAAGCCCTTCTTACACTTAGGCAGAAATCGGGTCAATACATATGCTATCAGAAACACTAAGTTGTTGTCTGCTATTAAAGATAGACATCATGAACCCAGTGATGCAATGCACAACCATTCTCAACCACTCAAGGTCTCTCAAAAGACTCTTGTTTCATTTCTCACGGAGATTAAACACATTTCTATCGACTTTCTCACTCCGAGCTAGTTGGTATTAAAAAGGTGGCAGTTAGCTCCAGCCTTCGATTACTAAAACCAAAGTGCAATATCGAGTCTAGAGCCATAAAAGATATCATCAATAAATCTCATTAGGACACTTATCCAAAATATGCTTGCTAATTCACACAATGTGGAAACAAGAAATATATCAAAAGTCCTACGCATTATCCTTGTAATTATGCCAGAACATTAAAGTGATGCCTAAAAGTATTCACAGTAACGATGAAAATCCTTCTAGAGCCAACATCAAACAAGCTCTATGGTAGGGGACTTGTGAGATCCTACACGGATCAAACTTGTGATACTTGATATCAATTCGGTCCAGCTTATGAATTGACGAATGGATTTTGAAAAAGATAAAACTGTTGGTGTGTTATTAAAACCGTTTGCATCTTAACACACCGACTGATTTTCCTAAATCAATTTTCAATCTTATGTCCATGGGAAGCCTCACAAGGGTATCTGGACAGAGGAAAGCTGAACACGAATTGATGAATTAATTATGAAGAAAGTAACTTACCGGTTCACTCTTACCATGTTGTCAGCTTTAAGACGCTCCGGTAATGAGAACGGCTAGTACAGCTGCGAAACTCTGTCAAGGAGATTCTTCATAATTCTACCTGATCACAGGCAGTATTTATACTGATTAACGGGGAACCATGGTTATTACAACCGTATTCGACAAAGTGACAAAGCCACTTTTGTCCATATATGTTGTTTATCACTAACCCATTCATGCAGATTTCCTGACGGCGGCAGCAGTTAACCGATGACAAGTCCAAGTCAATGCCACATGCTCATACTCGACCGACATATGTAAAGACATCATGAAAGCTCAAGTACATGTTTCAAGACTTTCGCTACTCTAATACCGTATGTCTTTCTTGAAGTAACAAAGTATTAAAGTTAAAGAATTTCAAGAAATTTCTGCTACTATGATACCACACGTCTTCCATGAAGTGACGAAGTGTTAAAGTTAAAGAATTTCAAGAAAGATGGTTACACAAGCTTTCAAAATCAAGAAAAGTATGAGCATGTCGGTCCAAAAGTCACAAGATCACAAGAAGGCAAAGATTACAAGATGGCGAAAAGAGATTATGCTTGGTTGATGATCTCGAGAAGCTCAAGATCACATACAAGTCAAGATAAATATACAAGCTAAAGCCTAAAAATCTAAAGATTACTACATCAAGATTCACAAGATAAAGATCATGAAAACAAGACTACGAGCAAAGATTGAAGACATTCATAGAATGTAGAGCTTAAGTTTTTATAAATTTGAGTGACCTCCCTCGGGGGGGAGATTGTTAGAAATCGAGAAAAGACTTGGTCACTACCAATATCTAATAGAATAGATCGTAGTGTAATATTTGGAAAGTTACCAAGCTAATCGGGTCAACATAAGACTCCCTTATGTGTGACCGGCCTTGGATAGGTATAAATACCCCTCTCCACACCTTGGAGAGGGTTGGTTGTTCATTTAGTTCTTTCACATAATACAATTTCCCTTCCTTTCTCTCTCTAAGTGTTTCAGCCCACTTTCTCTCTCTAAACTTTCTTTCTTGCTCATTTGTTAAGTGATTTGATACATCTACAGCCGCATATGCCAAACATATCCTAACCGTTTCTATTCTAGAAACTGGTGCAAATAACTCATCAAAATCAACGCCTTCTTCTTATCGATACCCCTTACACACAATACGAGTTTTGCTCCTTATCACAGTGTTCTCTTCATCCAACTTGTTTTTCCAGATCCACTTTAAGATGATGACTTATTTGTTAGTGGGTCTGTCGACTACTTTAATCCTCTTCGGTTTGATGTGCTCATTGTGAGTGCAAAGATGCACACTGGCTTTGACGGATCACTGAGCACTTGTTCTATTGGATGATATTTTTTCCATTTATATTCTAAAGGATACGTTTGATAAAATGTGTGCATGTTGGAGTATCGAATGAACGAATAGAGGATTCAATCGATTTTGTTAACGGTGTGCCAAACGGATTGACAAAGACGTTGTCATCTCACAGTGCATCATTATCAAGTTGAGCTTCATCTTCTTGTTGTTCTTGCTCGTCAGCATGTCATGAAGTACTTGCAATTTGTATGGGATCATTAGATAAGTTTATTGGAGTAGATACTTGACGCTCAACCGTTATAGAGGAGTAGTAGGAGCAGTTATTTGTGCATCTGGTTGATCACCCATGTAGTCACCATACATCATTTCAAAAAAATGATCCAAGTCACATTCGAATGGTTTATCAAGAGTGATTGTTGGCGAAGCCTGGTTAAGTAAGAGTCCTGAACTGATATGTCTAGAAATCTTCTGTTAAAGTCCGTGTTCTAGACTGAGTGTCGTAGAAACTATATGTTGAAAGAGCGTGGTCTAAAGTGCATTGTTCAGATGTCATTACCGAAAGTTCATCAAACTTGACATTCATTGTCTCCATAACTTTCTTTGTCCTTCTGTTGTAAATCTTGTAACCTCGACCAATTTTAGAGTATCCGACAAAGAATCCAATATCACCTTTAGCTTTGAACTTCCCAAGATCTTCACGATCGTTATATGGGTAACAGAGAGCACGGAATACATGGAGGAATGAGATATTCGGTTTTTTTCCATTAATAACCTCATATGAAGTTTTGTTGTATATGGTGTGTATTATAGAACGGTTCTTGGTAAAGCACGCAGTAGGAAGAGCATGAGCCCATAAGTTGAGAGGAGCGTTAGAGTATATCAGCAACATGCGAGCAGCTTCTACCAAAGTGCGATAAATTCATTCTACAACTCCATTCTACTGAGGAGTTCCGACCAATGACGCTTGATGCGTGATGCCGACATCTTCAAAGAAGCCTTCAGCTATTGATTTGTGAATTCAGTTTCATTATCCGTTCTGACAATTCTGACTGTTGCCTGCAGTCAAACTTGTACTTGCTTTAAGAATGTTTTAATGATTTCTGTTGCTTCATCCTTGAATATGACAAAGTTAATCCACGTATATCTGGAATAATCGTCAATAATGACAAGAATATACTTCTTTCCATTAATAATTTCAACTCTCATGGTGATTTTTTTTGTCGATTCGATGTGTTTTATGATTTGGTTGTGTTTATGATTTGATGAAACAAGGCTAGATGATTAAGATTTGCTTAACACGTGAATAAAAATATATTTCGCCAAGATTAAAACAATTTCGCCAAGTGAGGAGTTATCTCGCCGTGTTAAATCTATTTCGACATGATGGTGAAATAACATCTCGCTGTGACTATTTATTTCGCCAAGAACAAGCCTTATCTCGCCGTGAACTTATTTTGTCACGCCTCACTATTTCATCGTAGCACAAGTTGTTTAGCCGAGACCTATTCCGTCGTTACTAAGATATCTCGTCGTTAGATTATTTTGCCAAATACCAAAACTTATCTCGCCGAGTTAACTATTTCCCCAAGGTAAGTGGGAGTTTTTTCGCCGGGACCAAAATGCTATTTCACTAAACAAAGGTTTCGAACACAAGATGTTTCGCTAAGCAACATGAGGCAATTTTGCCAAAACAGTCACAATATCTCGCCGAGTTCGAAAGTTTTAAAACAATTTTAAAACAACTTAAAAGCACACTTTGTAACGTTTTGTATCCGTTCTTTTTGTACTTAGCTTTTTCTATATATATATATATAGAGTTAGGATCAAATGAGAATTTTTCTTAAAATAAGAAGGATAAGAAGTAACTATAACCGCATATCCGAGATACATCGACTTAAATTAGATGCATCTTTATAATCTTAGATGCATTATAATGCATTGTAATGGGTTTTATAGCTCTTAATTAGATGCATATACGTATTTTAGATGCATTTCATGATTTCTCTTATTTTTTGGTCCTCTACATGTGCCAAAATCA
>BQNB010013749.1:0-42695 GCA_026074375.1 Tanacetum coccineum
AAATACTTTTTTAGAAGTACTTGAGTGGCTGGGAGGGGTTGTGCATTTGCATCACTGGGTCCATGATGTCTACTTCAATACCAGAAATCAACGAATAAAATCCGATAGCATATGAGTTGACTCGATTTCTATCCTAGTATAGGAGAAACACCATTCATCTTTTCTTTTAAGCCTCTCACTTTTCAACTCTAACTTTTTCATTGTTTTTTTTTATCATTTGACTCTTCTTCATCATGGTCTCATTGCTTTTGACAACTCTATCATTTTTGTTCATTCTTTTCCATTCAAAACTGTATCTCTTAAGTCCTTTTGATATTCGAAACATGTTGCTGTGCACCTCAAACTCCATCACTTAGACCTAACTTTCCTAAATTGGAAGGAAGACTCCGGGGTAGATCAATTCTGGTTCTGGAAGATCATAGGAGTATTTTGGGAGTAACTAAATCAGACTGTGCAACTCAATCAACATACGCCAAGATAATTCCTTTAAAAAGAATCTTTCATGATATCCATGATAAAAATCTGAAATCATATCATGAGAATTTAATGAAATCAAGAGAATTTAGAACAATCACTCTGTCTGTTTTCGTATGCGGTGGCATTTCTTTTCTTGCATACTTTTTCTCTTTTTCTTTTCATATGTTGTTCTTGCTTTTGAAGCACATGACATATACTTTCATTTTTTCAAGTATACGATTTCTCATTTCTCTCTTTCTATTTTTCTTTACAAATCCCTCTTTATGTTTTTCATCATTCTCACTAACATCATATAAAGAAGAAAATTTTGATCTTTGAAAGTTTTCAATCATGGTAAAGACACTCCCCCTTAACATATGCCGAGAAACATTTTAACATAATGCTAAAAACGTAAAAATACGGATATGTGAAGGTGAAATGTAAAACAATTTTCCATTTCCGTTTCTTTCTGAAAAATTTTCAACAACATATACGGACACTCCTCGAAAAATACCATATCTTTGTTAAAACCTTTATAAGGGAGTTTCTCTTTTCACTTCTGAGTCCTTTATTTCTTTAGACACTTTTCACAAAAAGTACATCGATTTAAAGACCTTTTAAAATTGATTTTATCTTGAAAGTACCACATTTTAAAACGCGAATCGATTGTAACTCATCAACTTGAGATCATTGACTTTTTGACAACTTGATTTCATCTTTTAGGTACTACATAAAGATTTTGAAAAATATGTATCAATGACTCAAGTCAAAGAAGACTTCTTTTATTTTTTAAAGATAGATGCACTGAGGCGTATACCTTCTTTTCTTTAAAGCACGGGTTATCTACTAAAATTTACACAAGCCATCAAATGAAGTTCGGGTTTCATACTGAATATGTATGAAAGCCATCAAATGAAGTTCGAATTTCGTACTGAATTATACGAAAGCCATTATATTAAGCGCGGGTTTCATACTGACATTGTATGAAAGCCATTATAAAAACCAAAAATATTTTTGTGTTTTCTATAAAATTTGGTATAAAAGAAAATCTTTTTTTCTTTTTTGAAATTTTATATAAAATAAAATCTTTTTTTCTTTTCTAAATTTTATATAAAAGAAAATCTTTTTGTCTTTTCTAAATTTTATATAAAAGAAAATCTTTTTGTATTTTTCTAAAATTTGATAAAAGAAAATATTTTTGTATTTTCTAAGATTTATTAACAAAAACATTTCGTGGTAAAGAATTTATATCTCACGACTCATCATGCCCAACTTCTCGACTAAAAACTTAAATCGAGCTTCAGGCAGAGATTTCGTAAATAAATCCGCAAGTTGATATTCAGTTCAATGAAATATAACTCTATCGTTCCTTTTTCAACATGATCCTTGATAAAATGATATCTCACATCAATGTGTTTTGTTCGAGTGTGTTGTATCGGATTGCACGAGATTGCAATAGTACTCTTTGAATCACAGTAAATTGGTAATTTGTCGTAGAAGAAGCCATAGTCAGCAACTGAGTACGCATCTACAAAACTTGAGCACAACAGCCAAAAACAGCAACATATTTAGATTCTGCTGTTGAAATAGACACGCAATTTTGCTTCTTTGACGACCAACACACTAACTTATCACCTAAAAATTGAACACTGCTAGCTGTAATTTTTCGATCTAAGTGACATCCTGCATGGTCTGCGTCTAAATAGGCAGTTATATCAAAGCCAAAATCTTTCAGATACCAAAGGCCTAAATTAATAGTCCCTTTGAGATATCGAAAGATCCTTTAAACGGCTGACACATGATGTTCATTTGGGTTTGCCTGATATCTAGCACACATACATGTTGCAAACATTATATCTGGCCTACTCGAAGTAAGGTACATCAACGATCCAATCATACTATGATAATCAGTATGATTAACAGGTTTTCCAACTAAATCAAGTTTGAGTTTAGCTTGTTCAACCATGGGAGTGGGAACCATATCACAATTTTTCATTCCAAATCGTTTCAAAATATCAAGAATGTACTTTGATTGATTTATGAAAATCCCATTTGAAAATTGATTTACTTGAAGCCCGAGAAAGAATTTTATTTCTCCCATCATACTCATTTCAAAACATTTTACCATTAATTCTGGAAATTTCGTGCAATATTTTGGATTCGTTAAGCCAAATATAATGTATTCAACGTATATTTGAATTAGCATTATATTTTTACCCTTCTTTTTAATGAAAAGAGTAGTATCGATTGAAACTTTTTGGAAACCACTATCAATCAAGAACTTTGAAAGAACGTCATACCTCGAGGTGCTTGTTTCAAACCATAGAGAGCTTTGTCGAGAGCATACACATGATCTGGAGATTGTTTGCTGACAAAACCTGGAGGTTGACCAACATACACTTCCTCTTTAAGAATTCCATTAAGAAACGCCGTCTTTACATCTATTTGAAAGACCATGAAATCCTTATGAGTAGCATATGCAAGAAAAAAGCGTATAGCCTCAATTCGAGAAACTGGAGCAAACGTCTCATCATAATAAATGCCTTCTTATTAACAGTATCCTACAGCTACAAGCCTTGCTTTGTTTTGAATAACCAAACTGCTTTCATCTTTCTTATTCTTGAAGATCTATTTGGTTTTGATGATAGTCTTGCCGTCGGGTCGAGGAACTAGTCTCCATACTTTCAATCTTGCAAATTGATCAAGCTCATCTTGCATTGTACCGACCTAATCAGCATCTTTCAAAGGTTCAGCCACGTTAGCAGGCTCAATACTACTTAGCAAACATGCAAACAAACATGAATTTGCTAGTTGTCCTCTTGTACGAACACTCAACTTTGGATCACCAATTATTTTATGAAGTCGATGATCCTTAGTCCACTTTTTCTCATGTGGGTAAGGTTGATAGAATGTATGAACATTGGAAGGATCATGGAACGTTGAACTTGCATCAAAGTAAGCATCTTCCAATCGTTCATTAAACACATTGTGTGACGAACTTGCCTCATGCACATTAGGAACCATGTTATTTAAAATCGATTGAGTATTTGAGTAAGGAACCATAACTTCTTCTAAACTTTCTTGAACATCGGTATACAATGAAGATGAAGAAGATTCCTCTTGAAATGATTCCGAACTCTCATGAAAAACTTCTTCTTCGTGCGAAGGAATTTTGTCGTTTGAAGTTTCAACATTCGTTGTAGGAGACTTTGTTATCTTTGAAGCATCAAAATACTCATCGTAAAAATCATGAAATAAATCTTCTAAATCTTTCTTTGAAATTTCTGAAACTTGTGAAACCATTGGATTTGCAGATTTTCCCGTTTCGTTTAAATTAGATAAACCGGGTTCTAAACTGAATTGTTTAGAAGCCATCTCTGAAATCTCATCAAAATTCACATTCACGCTCTCATGAATCTTTCGAGTACATTTATTGTAAACTTTGTAAGCAGATTCTTTTGAATATCCAATAAACACTCCAATATCCCCTTTTGCCTTGAGCGTTCCAACATCATCATAATCATTGAGAAGATAACATCTACAGCCGAACACATGAAAGAACTTGATGTTTGGTTTTTTCTTGTTAATGAGCTCATAAGGAGTTTTTTCAAAACGTTTGTGAATAAGCGAACGATTCTATGTAAAGCAAGCCGTTGTGATGGCTTCAGCCCAAAGAAACAATGGTAAGTTTGCAAATGTGAGCATAGTTCTTATAGCTTTGACTAAGGTTCGATTTCTCCTTTCCACGACACCATTTTGTTGTAGCTTTCTTGCAGCAGAAAATTGTTGAGTAATTCCGACCTCGTCAAAGAATTTAGCAAGAGTTTTGTTCTTAAACTCAGTACCATTATCAGTTCGAATACGTTGAACTTGAAGTTGAAGATTCACTTGGGTTTTCTTGATGAATGAAATGATCACTTCAGAAGCTTCATCTTTTGAATGAAGAAAGAATACCCATGTGTACCGTGAATAATCATCGACAACAACTAACACATATCGCTTTCCGTTAATACTTATGAAGAAGATAAAGTGGCTTATTTGAAGCAAAAGCCGTTTTGGACTTGTGATGTTTCTAATGAATCTCCCCTTGTTCACAAGCGGAACACAAATGATCTTTCTCGAATTTCATCTTAGGAAGACTTCGAACAAGATTGCTTTTTACAAGGTTATTGATTGTGGTAAAATTCAGATGAGAAAGACGTTGATGCCACAACCAAGATTGCAAAGAAGAAGCCTTTGCTAGAAGACAAGCCGAAGAATTTGAAGCGATGTCGTTAAGAGCAATAGTATACAAATTCGATGAACGATCACCCGTAATCAAATCTACACCATCTTCGGTTCGAACAAAACATAAAGACTTTCGAAAGGCGACTTCAAGACCCTTGTCACAAAATTTTCCAACGCTAAATAAGTTATGTCCTAAACCTTCGACATAGTAAACTTTCTTGATTGTCATTGATCCAATAACTACATCTCCATAGCCAGCAATCACTGCAAAATCATTATTGCCAAAGCGAACCGTTCCAAGAAACTTTTTTACAAAGTTTGTCAAAAGAGCACGATTACCCATCATATGCTTTGAACATCCCGAATCGATTATCCAAAGACAAATCTGGACAATCTGCAATAAATAAAACACCAAAGACATTCAACAAACTTTGGGTACCCATTTGAAAATGGGTCCCGGTGAGTTAGGTGTCTTAGAAATTTTATCTATTTGACGCTTAACTTTGGGAATCCATTTAGCTATTGGTTCAGCTAACGGTTGCATTTTAGAAAGACACCTAAACAAAGTTCTAGGTAAAGAGTTATTCGAATTACTCTTAGAACGCACATTTAAAGAATCACGAGGCTTTTTCCTAAAAGGCATCCTGTTAACTCGGGAATTTCTAATACTCACATCATTAAAACAAACAAATCATTCACATCATAAGAAGCATACAATCTAGAATTACAAGAAACATTTATAGCATCATTACAAGCATAAGCACTTCTAGTGTCTACATGATGAGAATTATTACATGACAACAAGACTTTGCGAGAATATCGCTTAACATCTTTGTTCAATTTTAAATTACTAACAAAATACAAATCAACATTAGAAGTATTAGACGACCCTTTCTTCTTCCAAATACAACCGCTATGCTTAGGTCTTCTAATACTACTTAAAGTGTCTAAATCTGGAAAATGAACAAAATCTCTATTAGCACGCAATACATCATTATTCACTTGTTTGTCATTTTGTGTTGATGATGTTCTCTTACATCTTTTTCTTTGTGTTTTATTTTCAACATTATTTGAAGTACAAGACGTTTTTGACACTAAAATTGGTGAAACACTTTGTGACACATTTATTTTAAACATTCCTGGAGTAATTACTTTTGAATTCTCCAAATTGTCACACCCTTTTTCAACCACTTGACAATCATTTTCACTTTGATTTTTTGATTCAGAAATTACATTTTCGCTCGACTAAAAACCTTTTGATTTCAAAGACTCAATTATTTCTAAATTTTCTTTTTCTTTTTCCAAAAGACTCACCACTTCATCTTCCAAATCAATTATGATCTTTTCTAAAATTACAGCCTGAACATACGGTTTGAGTGAACTTGTTTGCTAAAATGGAGAATCAATCTTTTCAAAATCTGGATTTATTATCTCTTGAAAGTAATCATCTAAAAAATTTATCTTTTCATTCACATAACTTTCATTCTGATTTCCATAATCATATGCAAACTCGATTTTATTCTCTCTTGCTCTTTTAAATTTCTTAATTTCCAAAGCTTCATCCGAATGTGTGAGAAACATCAGAGTATACCCTAGACCAATAACCCTCTCATCGTAAAGACTATGTCTCAGTTCTTTTGCTTTACAAAAATAACTTGGATTTTCAAAACCTATACCTTTTCGACCAGTATACAATTTATCCTTAGAAGGCATGATCATATGTATTGTCTGACGCGTTTGTCCAATTTTATGAAGTTTATTTTCACAATCATTCAATCTTTCCAAAATTTTCCAATTTCTAATCCTTGTACCACAGCTCTTCCAATTCTGAAATTTTTTGTTGTTTTTTCTAAAATTTCTCTTGAAGCCTCAGCAACATATTATTCATTGCAACAATTGACAACTCAACTTAATCAAATAAAAATCTCTTGTTCATACAATCTTTATATCTTATGTTGTTTATTCATAATCACAAAGAGCAGAATATCTAATCATGTATTGATATCTTTCTTCCTCAAGTTTAGCATATTGTGCTTGACATTCAATGTGAGTATCAATCACAACATGTTTGACTTTGAGTTGTTCTTGTAAAACTTCTGTTTGAGCAAGCAAATCATCATTCTTTACGTTCAACGCTATTATTTGTTCATTAAATTCATTGTTTTTCTCCTCAAAAGCGTTTACTTGATTCTTCAAAACATCATATTTATCTTGTAAATCCTTGTTTTGATTATCTAAATCTTTGCTTTGTTGATTTGCTTTCTCAATACGTTTTTAACATTTAGCAATCTTTTTGTTAAAGTTCTTAATCAACTTATCAACTAAATGATCCTTTTCTTCAGAATCATTATGATCAACTTCTGACTCATTATGATCTTTTTGAGATACAATAAGATTTTCATTAATTAACCAATTAAATATCACCTCTTTTCACTAAAACTTCTTTTTATTGGTTGAAATAACATTTATTTTCGAACATCTTAATAATAAAAATAGAATTGTGAACATTTATTATTACTTCCGTCCCAAAATAAATGTTCAGTTTGATTGTTTAGAGTCAAACTGGTTCAACTTCGACCTTACATATTTTTGTGTATGTTATATAATGCTTGATGCAAAATATATTAATGAATTTATTTTAAGTATATTTTTTATTTCTATAATTTTTATTAAGTAATATATAACAAAAGAAAATATTTTTAATGTTAAAGTTAAACCTGACTATGAAAAATTAAACTATAAACTTGTTTTGGGAATGTGGTAGGTTATAAAACCCCCCCTAAAACATCATTTGTACCCTCTGGTTTTTACATTTTTTGATTTTTTTAAATTTTTAAAAAAAATTATTTTATTTTTATAATTTTATTTATGTTATAAACGGTGAAACAAAAAGTGCGAAACAAAAAATATGAAGTTTGACAAGTCAAAAGTATTGAGTTAAGATCAACATAGACCTATTATTTGTCATAGATCCAATGAACCAATCTCAACCATTTATTTTTTTTATCAAAAATAAAAAAACTCACTTTTCACCTCTTTTTTAAAAATAAAATATCTTACAAAGGGTAAATCATCACACGACAAAAAATACACCATCGCGACGAGTATTTTTTTTATCTTTCAGTAGGCGGGTGACACGGTATACTTTCGAGGAACTTTTTTTCGATTTTTTTTCCAGTCACGAATTGCGAAAATCATATATGATTCGTATAACGAATCATATATGATTTCATGAAATCATATATGATTTCATGAAATCATATATGATTTGTGATTCTAACGAACTTTTTTTCAATTTTGTTTCAGTCACGAATTGCGAAAATCATATATGATTTGTGATTCCGACGAACTTTTTTTCAATTTTGTTTCAGTCACGAATTGCCCCCCCCCCCTCCCGAAATATATTATGATTCGTTCATTCGATATATTGAATTCGTATAACGAATCATATATGCATTTATATAATCTATATATGATTTTAAATCATATTTGATTTCATAAAATAGTATATGAATTCATAAATCATAAAAAAAGTTGTCGAAAAGTAACACAGTGTCGCTCCTTATAGAAAGATAATTTAATTATCGTCGCGATGATATGTTTTGTTTTGGTAAACGATGTCGCGATGATATGTTTTGTTTTGCGTAACGATTAACAGTGTGTGAGATATTTAATTTTTTTTAAAAAGTGGAAAGTGGATTCTTTTATTTTTGATGAAAAAATGAGTGGCTAGGATTGGTTCATTGGGTCTATGACAAATATTGGGTCTATGACAAATATTTGGTCTATATTGAACTTTTGACCAAAAGTATTAAACTGTCAAAAAACACGGGATAGAAACTGATAAAAAACTGTGTTGTACTGTAAATATGAAGGACAAAGAGAATATTTATTACTTTTTAGTGGGCCATGGTTACCAAGAGAAAAGTTAAACATATATCCACAATTTAGTAAAGATCAAATGAACCAATCACAGCCTTTTATTTTTTCATTAAATTAAATAAAACCTACTTTCTATCTTTTTAAAAAAAATTAAATATCTCACAAACCGTTAATCGTTACGCAAAACGAAACATACCATCGCGACGAGAATTAAATCATCTTTCTATAGATGGGCACTTTGATATACTTTCGACGAACTTTTTTTTCAAATTTTTTTTCAGTCACGTCTGAAAAACTCACATGTGATTTGTATCACAAATCATATGTGATTTTATTAAATCACATGTGTGGTATATCTTATATCATAACACGGGGTCGATTCTTGGACGTGGCTAGTTTCTAAAGAGAGAAACACATGAGAGGTTTTCTAGAGAGAGAAACAAGTGTGTTTAAATGGAAAATGAATAATGACTAGCTACTGCTTCCAAAGTTGTATTATTACTAACCCCTCCCCCCCTATAGCAAAAAAATCCCTTTAAACATGGGTACCAACACTTATGCCCATATAAGAAAAAACTAAACTATTAAACATGAGATCGAAACAATAAACCCGCACAAAATTAAAGGCCCGCAACAGCGCGCAAAAAATTAACGCCCCGCAGTAACGCGCGGGTAATTTCTGCTTGTTATTATTAGAAGATATACTAATTGTCGTTACAAAAACGACCAAACCTTTTGCCGTTTTGATCATGGGCTCCTCTGAGCCTGTTCTTTTTTGCCCGGCCAAAGATGGTTTTTAATAATCTATATCCTCTCTTCAACAATATTCCCGAACCATCTTCTCCCACATTCACCAACGTCCTGTAGCACACAAAGTTATACACAGAGAAGAAGTGATCCTCAGATGTGTCATGATTCCAGAAGGTTATTGCCATTTTTCCTAATTTTAGTTTAATACAATTTTGGACTTACAGTTTCAATTGATTTTATGTGTTTGTAATTAGTTTAGGCATCTCGAGTAATTTTTATCTATTTGGATTACTGGATATCTATACTAAGGTTTTTACAATTTGGAGTTTTACCTGCACTCAAATCGGATTATGATAAGTCATAACGCAGGAGTTAGGGGTTAATCTTGGGGTTTATTTGTGGTGATGATTTATGTTGTGATCGGCAAGATCTTTAAAAATGGCAACACGAACTCGTTGAACGACGGTAAAATTGCTAAGGGGTGTTGGGCTTGCCTTTGCTACACTACTTATATGATGATTGTGGTTGGGTGTTATCAGGTCGGGTTTTTCGTGTTTTTCGGGTGGGTTGAATCAGGTTTGGGGCTAGAAAAAGTGACCCGCAACCCTACCCGATAAGGAATCGGGTTATCGGGTTCGGGTGATTAGGGTTTGGTAACTTTGTTAATTTTAAATGTTGTAGTGATAAAATTACCATCTGTGTGGCCAAATATGGTAGTTTTATGTTAATTTTAGTAAAACATCATAACAATGAGAGAACTTAAGATTTGTTATATGATATTGTAGAATAGAACATTTGACGCTAGCAGACTTGAGGCGTGTTTTAACAGGGTTTGAATTTAGCTAATACAATAACAAATTACCTAGGTGTGTAGAAACTCGAGTTTTGATTCTATGAATAAGTGTATAGTATTTAGCATACTTTTAATTAACGGTTAAACTTAAAGTAAAGGATTCGTTGATTTATGATGTTTTCAATTCTAATAGGGGATTCACGAAGAAGTATTGCGCTATATTTACCATGTGCGTGGATATTATTGGAATTGACTCTTCTTGGTGGGATAGGTTCTTCATTTTAGATTATGAAAAGCATTCATTACTACCATAATCACCAAAGAATATACGGTCCTCCTTGAGATATTCATGGTTTATGACGGGAAAGGTAACGCGCTGGGAACATTAACTCATTATAAGGGGAAAAAAGATTCTATTAAAAATAGATAACGAGAAAATAAACCCGCAACGTTAATTCCATAAAATTATTCTAGCCCCCCCCCCGCCCCACCCCCCCCCCCCTATAGCAAAAAAAACCCTTTAAACATGAGGCCCAACACTTATGTCCATATATGAATTAAACTTACACTATTAAACATGAGATCGAAAACAATAAACCCGCACAAAATTAAAAAAAAAAATTAAAGGCCAGCAACAGCGCGCAAAAAATTAAGCTCGCCAGCAAACAGCTGCGGGTAATTTCAGTAGTATTATTAGAAGAATTTATTCTAATTGTCCGTTACAAAACGACAGAAGCCTTTTGCCGTTTTGATCTTGGTGGGCTCACTCTGAGTCGCCTATTCTTTTTGACACACGGCCACAAGTTGAGTTTTTTTATACTTATATCTCTTCCTTCAACAATATTCCCGATACCATCTTCTAGCCCTCATTTCACTCAACGTCTTGTAGCACATAAAGTTTTTCACAGAGATTTAGAGATCCTAAAATGCGTCATGATCCAGAAGGTTTTTCCATTTTCCGAATTTTGGTTTAATTCAATTTGGAATTACAGTTTTGTAATTTTCGTTTTTTATTTTCATGTCTTTTCGAGTTATCTATTTTCACTAATTATTTTTTTCTCGTACGCGTTCGCTTTTAAATTTTAATAGTTAAGTTAAATCGCGTAAGTTAAAAAAATTATCGTTTAGCGTAATCGGACACCAAACAAATTAAAGTTTTCGTCAAGAAAGCATTATTTTAATTTTTAGAAAGTAATAATTAACTTTTTATATTTTATTTTTTTTTGTTGCGTCAAGTACGTTTACGTGTACTATTAAATACGTTTAAGCATACCAGGAAATCCACTTAGACAATTTTTAAAAAACCTAGATATTTATTAGATATTTATCTAAAATATATTTTAGATATTTCTTTAACCTTACCCTAGTTATGATATTGACGTTCCTTAACTTGTTAACCCCTTATAACGCCTAACTAGACTACAAAATCATAACTTAATTTCTTTACTAATTTCTATATCAAATTCTCTGCCCTCACTCCTCTCTCTTGGCTACGGCTACACCCAAAACTTACAACCAATCCATATCAAATTTTATATAATCACATTTACATAAATTTCCTACATAATAATCTAAGATGTCCTAAGAAGATTTGAGGCTGTTGGTTAATCCTTATACAAGTATTAAGCAGAAAATGCAAAGTTAGGGTTTAGGAAATCCAAGTTCTTGCAAGCTGGGTTTACAATCTAAACAAGGGTTTAGATTGTGTTGGGTATCATATTTCAATCACTCTAAGGTTAATTAAAACCCTTTATGTCTTTATTATCATTTTATGCATTTTTTGTCTATAGTAGTTAATCACCATCTAGGAACTTATTTTTCTTACTTGTAAAATTTTATAATTCTTGGATAATCTTTGGATTAATGATAATCATATATAATGTCCATAGGAGTATAGACATTAGATTTAAGGTTTCTATTGGAATTTGTATCAAAAGTGGCTAAAAGCTAAAAAGTCCTAAAAAAACAAGTTTTAAACAACAATTTTGAGGAAAATTATCTATAGGGGCCATGTTGGAGTTTCGAATTTTTCATTATATTTTATGATTTTATAAAATACTACATGTCAAGGATCGTTGGAGTCATAATGAACTCGAAAAACGATTAAAAAAAGAAGATACGCTAGTTACGAGGTTACGATAGTTAATACTTTATAAAACTATTTTTATAAAAGTTACCTATTATGGCAAAACTTATACTTTGAAACATAAGAAAATATGATAAAACTTTCAATTACATTACGTGCTCGTAAAGAATCGCTAGAAACGGAGCTATATAGAAATAAGATACGACATTTACGGGTTTACGACGTAATAAACTTTTATAAATAAATATGTGAACTGATGTTGAACAGTAAAAAGTACTGTTCATCAGTGGGACTCAAAATCCTAATAATTGTCTTATTTTGATACATCGTCTGTAGTACGAAGACGTTGGGCGCAAGAATCATACAAATCGGACTTGAAACGTGCATTTTTACGCGTTTTTCGTTTGAAAGGCGTTTATTTATAAAGTTTTTACTTTATAATATATAATTTTCGCATTTAAACGATTAGATGGTGATGTAGCTATATAGAATTATATTGTTATTGTTATCAAGTGCTTTATACTGGGGAATTTCATTAATGATGGCCTCTTAGGATGGTGTATCGACGAGTGTTGGCGTTTTATCGATTTAAAGTAATTCCTAGCTCCTTCGTAGTCATGTCTGACCTATAATTTTGATAGCCCAGTTATGATAGTAAGATGATAAACTCATATAGGATTGTATTTGTAGTTGTTTAAGTCATAAGTACCTTGAGTACTGATCGACATATATTTACTTAGGTACAGGGAACTAAACAAGTTGACTATAAAGAACCGTTACCCTCTCCCCAGAATTAATGACTTGTTTGACCAATTATAAGGTGTGTGTTGTTTCTCGAAGATAGATCTTCGCTCGGGGTATCATCAGTTGAGAGTCCGAGAGGAAGATATACCGAAGACCGCGTTTAGAACTCGATACGGGCACTTAAGTTCACAGTCATGCCATTTGGGCTGACGAACGCACCATCAATATTCATGGACTTAATGAACCGCGTCTGCAAACCGTATTTGGACAAATTCGTAATTGTGTTCATTGACGACATCTTAATCTACTCAAGGTTAGAAGAAGAACATGAAGTCCACCTGAAGACAATTTTAGACTTACTCGAGAAGGAGAAGTTATATGCCAAAGTTTCTAAGTGTGAATTTTGGTTGAAAGAAGTTCAGTTCCTAGGATATGTGGTCAACCGTGACGGTATCCACGTAGATCCTAGCAAGGTTGAGTCTGTTAAGAACTGGAAGACTCCTGAATCGTCAACAGAAATCCATTCATTTCTAGGATTGGCAGGATACTACCAAAGGTTTATCGAGAATTTCTCCAAGATCGCCAAGCCCCTCACCCTGTTGACTCAAAAGAATAAGGCTTATGTGTGGGGCGATAAGCAAGATGAAGCTTTCCAAATTCTGAAGGAGAAACTATGCAATGCTCCTGTGTTAGCACTCCCCGATGGACCCGACGACTTTGTGGTCTATTGTGATGCATCAAAACAAGGTTTTGGGAGCGTGCTGATGCAGCGGGGCAAAGTGATAGCATATGCGTCAAGACAGTTGAAGAAGCATGAGAAAAATTATACCACCCATGACCTGGAATTGGGTGCGGTGGTGTTCGCTCTTAAAATCTAGAGACATTATCTTTATGGGACAAAAAGTGTTATCTACACTGACCACAAGAGTCTCCAGTACATATGTGACCAGAAAGATTTAAATATGCGCCATAGGCGGTAGATCGAGCTACTGAGTGACTACGAGTGTGAGATCAAATACCACCCGGGCAAGGCGAACGTGGTGGCAGATGCCTTGAGCAGAAAAGAAAGACTCAAGCCAAGACGAGTACGTACTATGAGTATTACTATTCATTCTGGACTTAAGACTAAGATTTTAGAAGCGCAGAGCGAAGCTTCTAAGGATCTCAAAGGCCCAGCTGAATGGCTAAGAGGATTAGAAAGACACTTTGAGCAACGAGATGATGGTGAAATTTACTTCTTTGATCGTATCTAGATTCCATCGGTTGGTGATGTAAGGAAGTTGATCATGGATGAAGCTCATACTTCTAGATATTTAGTACATCCGGGTGCAGATAAGATGTACTATGATCTGAGAGACTTGTATTGGTGGCCTGGTATAAAGAGAGACATTGCTGAGTACATTAGCAGATGTCTTACGTGTTCTAAGATTAAACCCGAACATCAGAAACCCTCAGGATTACTTCAACAACCATAAATCCCTGAGTGGAAATGGGAGAATATAACAATGGACTTAGTCACAAAGTTACCTAGAAGTTAGCGGTAGGTATGAGCGATTTGGGTCATTGTAGTTAGATGACCAAGTCGGTCACTTTTTTACCATTCGTGAAGATTTCAAAAAGTGAAGCTAGCACAGAAATTACATTAACGAGATCGTAGCAAGGACATGGTTGTACAGTGTCACATCATTTAAGACTGTGATGTCGATTCGCGTCACCTGATGGCATGCTTCAGAAGGCGCTTAGGTACCAAAACTAAACTGAGTACGGCTTACCACCCTGAGGATCTGGATGGTCAAGTGAGCGTTACCATTAGACACTGGAGGATATGTTCGAGATTGTGTAATGGTTTTGGTGGCAGTTGGGATAATCATTCTTCGTGTTATTATTTTTTTGTTGAGTTTTCTTTTAATAACAGTTGCGCGCCATTCGAGGCTCTGTACGGGCGGAAATGTAGATCCCCCGTGATATGGACTGAAATTGGAGAAAGTCAGCTTATTGGACCAGAACTTGTGCAAGAAACGACAGAAAAGATTTTTCAGATTAAGGAAGGTTGACAACGACAAGGATGTCGTCAGAAAATGTATGTGATAAGAGAGGGCTGGGGGGACGTAAGCCTCTTGAATTCGAAGTTGGAGACCGAGTGTTACTGAAGGTATCTCCGTGGAAAGGAGTGGTACGATTTGGTAAGAAAGGAAAGCTGGCACCACGGTATGTGGGACCGTTCGAAATAATAGAGCGTGTTGGACCAGTAGCCTATCGACTGAAGTTACCCCAGGAGCTGAGTTGTGTTCACGACACGTTTCATGTGTCAAACCTCAAGAAATGTTTGGCGGAGCCAGATGTTCAAGTGCCTTTGGACGAGATCGAGATTGATGAAAATCTGCGATTTGTCGAAGAACCTATTGAGATAGTGGAACGAGATGTGAAGAAGCTAAAGCGAAGAAGAACCCCATTGGTCAAAGTACGTTGGAACTCTCGTCAAGGAGCTGAGTATACTTGGGAACGTGAAGACCAATTCCGGAAGAAAGATCTGAATCTCTTCTCTGAATCCGTACTTTCCTCAAGTGCCGCAACTTAAGCCTTGAGGACAAGGCTCTTCTAACCGGAGGAGACTGTAACATTCTGTATTTTCAGGTCATTTTCGACGTCATCTATTTTACGAGTTTTTTTTTTCGTACGCGTTCGCTTTTAATATTAAGTATCAGGTTACATCGCGTAAACTAAAAATCAACGATTAATGTAAACGGACACCAAACGAATTAAAGTATTCGTCAAGCAAGCCATATACTACTTTTAGGAAAGTAGTAATCAACTTTTTATATTTTATTTTTGTTGGTTACGTAAAACGTTTACGTTTCGCAATAAAACGCGTTTAGGCGAACCCGGAAATCACAAATAACTAAATATGCCCTAAATAACCCTAGATATTTTTTTAGATATTTGTTAGATATTTTTTTAGATATTTGTTAGAGGGAACTGGGTCATTTTTCAAAACCTAGTCTATAACCACAAATTTTAAAGATTTTCCTTACTTTCATTTTTCAAATTACAGAATCCTTCATCGCTGATCCGATATCCGCGTGCGCATCCCTGATCCGTACTTGCTCTTTTGATTATCATTATAGTATTATATAATTTATATATATATTACTTAGTTTAGATCCGATCTCTTATGCCTATCTTCTAGCGTATTACTACTCATTAGTATCGGTCAAGTATATAAATATTGACCATTCCGATTAATTCATGATCAAAACTCTTATTTTCTCGGTTAGTATCATATACCTCAACTCAGTATACTTTTACAAATTCTTAACGAATTTTGTACTCCTATTATTGACAGAATCATGCCTCCCAGAAGACGGTTGAAAAGAATAAAAGGGGTGAGATCGGGTCTCCGCCGCTCCATTTTTGAATTCTTTCAAAGGAGATCCATTAATCATAACCGAGATAGATGCCGACGAAAGACAAGAAAATATCTAATTCCTCCATTTAACTTCGAATCCCATCTGTGTCATAATGCTCATACAGAAATTCTAATTTACACTATCAAACGCCTTCTCGAAATCCACCTTAAATAATAAAAGCTTATGATTTTCCAAAGCTGCCATTCTAATGATTTCATTGGCTACAAGATATCCATCTAGAATATGTCTACCTTCGATAGAAGCCAATTGATTAGGGCCAATAATGGAGCCTATGACCTTTGCAAGTCGAGAGGCAAGCATCTTAGAGATGACCTTGTATACACATCCAATTAGACTAATCGGGCGGTAGTCCAAAAAGCCAAGAGGATCTTTCTTTTTTGGAACGAGAACTATAAACGAAGGGTTACACCCATTACATAGACTACCAGAGGATTCAAAATGCTGAATGCAGTTCCAAAAGTCATCTTTAATCACATCTCAGGATTTTTTAATGAAAGCAAAATTAAACCCGTCTAGGCCAGGGCTTTAAACCCGTCACAATCCCCAACCGCCTTTTTGGACAAAGCTGTTTAATTAAAACTAATCTTTTTTAACAAATAAACACATGGAGAGGGAGAGAGAAGGAAACGACGGCGGCTGGCAAAAGGTTTCAAGGAAACGTAAAGACTCCACCAACATTCTTAATCCTCGGAAAAATCAACCCGTCTCCAACCTTGGTGGCAGGTATCGCCCTTCCGATTTCGACAAAGTTATGAGGGATAGAGCCACATCTTTCTTCTTCACCAACTTCCCGGATGACTGGGACACGGCAGCCTTATGGAGAATGTTCAGCAGGTATGTCAAGAAAAGAAATTGATTGACACACTTTCATTTCTTATCGATACTACATTATAAAGCATTTGAAACTTTTTATAAAAGGAATTCTTAAAAATTTTAAAACAAAAAACATTACTATAAAAAGAAAATCAAAGAATTAATGTAAATTCTGGAAATTTAAGTATATTTAAACATATGTAAGAGATATTTAAACCAATTAGTATCAGCCTTTATTAATGATATATTTTAATGGGAAATTTGTTTAAATATAAAAACCCATACTAAATTTAACCCACAAAGTTTAGTGCTTAATTTGAAAAATAAATAATGCTAACCATTTACACTATTATAATCTAGACATTTTATTTTAAAAAACTACATCTATTAGACAATGAAAACCCTCAGGGTAAACATTATTTTGGTTTTTATTTATAGGTACAAATGCATAACCCTAACCCTAATGGACCCACCCACAGCAGGGGCTTAGGCCTAAATCATTAATACTCCCCCGCAGTATCGGGGGGCGGAAATCGGAAAGCTCAGACTGGGAGTAGTAAAATAGAAAAGAGAAAACCTAAACCTAATAAAAACATTAACGTAATAATAATAAAAAAAACGAACCGGCTCGTGACCGAAGCACGAACAACAATATAAGATTGTGTGGCTTTATGGCCTTAGCACAAATCACCAACACAAATCACGATTGTGTGAATTTATGACCTTAGCACAAATCACCAACACAAATTACGATTGTGTGGATTTATGACCTTAGCACATATCACCAACACAAATAAAACAACTATAACTTCTTTTCATTTCATTTTTTTGACATACAACTAAAATCCAAATAATATAAAAACAATATACGAAAATAAAACACAACGAAAAACTCTTAACAACGACGCAGCAAATCAACTTGGGATATTGTAATCTCCATAACCTATCTCCAAATCCTTTTCTTCATAGTCTTGGATGCTTGTTATATAGTTCCGATAATTCTTGACTCCCCATTATCAACCATTGTCGAACTAGGACTAAATAGAAGAAGAGCAAACTGTATAAATCGTAAACAAATACCAAAAAATTAGGGTTGTTTTTAGGGATTGGTATTTGATAATTGAGAGGGTTAGTGTTTGACGGGGTGGTTTACTAGAGGCGGCTCAACGTAGCCACCTAGGTCTGAGGATCAGACCTGCTCCGATACCATGTTAAACAATGAAAACCCCGTAGGTATAACTTTATTATTGATCACTATTTATAGAGTACAAATGCATAACCCTAACCCTAATGGACCCAACCCACAAGCCGGGCTTGAGCCTAATCCATCTAATAATATCTACTACTCTCTTCGTCTCATAATTATAGTCCACTATTGATTTTTGAGGTGTTTATTTTGCAACTTTGACCTTAACTATTATTTTTAGTGTTATATAAAATTTGATGTAAAATATATGCATGGATTGGGTTTTAAATATATTTTTCATTGGTATAGTTTTCATCATGTATTATATAAAACAAACAAAATATTTAAGGTTAAAGTTACAAAATAAAAACCTCACAAGTCAACATGGGACTATAATTATAGTACGGAGGGAGTAATTTATAAAGTATTTGAGACATGCTAAATAAAAAATATTTAATATAAAAAACATTTGCTCGACAAAAAAATAATCAATTGGTACATACAGTCGCATTGTGTGAGTACCCTTCTAATTGCGTACTTAAATGTATAATCTGATGTAGCAAAAAACAAAAACAACAATCCAACTATAATACAACCCCCAAAAATATATAAAAACCCATATCAATCCCCCCCCCCCCCCCCCCCCCCCCCCCCCCCCCCCCCCCCCCCCTTTATTCCCCCCCCCCCCCCCCCCCCCCCCCCCCCCCCCCCCCCTAAATTTTTTTTTTCTGGAATCACATCAAGAAATGCACTTAATATCCAAGTATGCTTCACCTACCGGTCTAAGCTAAGATGAAAATTACGTTGCCAAGAATTTTTATAATGGTTCTCAAAAGCTCAAAAACTAAATACCTTTAAAGTTTAAAAGTTATTACTTATAAACACAACATTTTTATTTAAAACACTGCGGAAGCTTGATATTACAAGGGTGGTGGTAGTAGTAGTGATGGTGGTTTTCGATGATTTACAAATGATATTACACGCCTTTTATAGGCTAAACTTAAAGAGAATAAACTAAGAATATGCTTTGGCATCTGGCATATTCTAAGGAATAAACCATGGCATATGCCAAGGAATATTCTGGGCCATTATTAATTTTGATACATTGGCCGACAACGACTTTAACTTTAATAATTAGACATAAAGATGGCCGACACTTTTGAAATAATTCACATGCGGGCCCTTCGAGCATCTGGACAACAAGGAACGGGACGATTCAATTTTAACTCTTGCAGACAATAATCATCCCATCCCGGGTCCACAATTAAAATTGAATCGTCACTGCTTTCGTCATCTTCTAGAAATCCTTTCCTGTTGTAGTGGTACTTGCCATCGTCTTTGATTGCGTCATCTTCTGAGTGGTTAGATGTTATTGCGTCCCAATCTTTGTGTCAGGGCTTCCTAGGTCGATGCTGGATTTCTGGCTTCTTTGTTTTGAATTCGAACATCTTCTCTTTGGTCTGACCAGTGGTTGTCTTTGGTTGATTGTCCAAAGCATATTTGGGCTTTGCATTGTATGATTGCTTGTAGGTTTCACATGGCTTTAACTGCTTCTTTTGCTGCTGAAAGTTCAAGGTCTTGGGCGACTGATCTCCATGCATCAGATTTATCCATTCTGATTGGGGTTTGATTGGCCTTGAGCTGGTAACGTTTGTATAATGCTCCTGGTTCTTCAGGTGTGAAGATAGTTTTTGTGAAGATTCTAGGAAGTGGTTGGAAATCTTCATGACTTCTTCGCAGGTAGTCTTCATATTCTTCTGAAAGGCATTGGGGGACTGTAGAACTTCCTCCACTGAGTAAAGAGTTGTTGCTGCTAATTCCTTCATTTCTCATGTGCATTCTGCAAAACAAATGTTAACAAGTCTTGAAAGAGAATCAACAAGGGTGTTATGTTTTCCTTCTATGTGTTCTATGTTAATTTTGACGCCTGTTCCTGTGACTGCATCTGCAAACTTGATCCATCTAACCCTTGAGGATTTATTGCTATTAGTTTTGTTGTAAAAACTAATGATGGCTTGACAATCTGTTCTTAGAGTGACTTCCTGTTTGTCAAGGTAGTAAATCTTCAATTTCTCCAAGGTGTTAATGCATGCATTGATTTCGGCATCAATTGTAGATTGAGTTGTTGAGAATTTGCCACTTGCATATGCACAAATTCTTTCTGAACTTCTTGGATCCTCCTTGCTCTTTTTCCATTTGACTATTCCTCCCCATCCTTCCATGCATCCATCTGTTTCCAAGATGATGTGAGCATTTTCCGGTGGATTTCCAGGCCGAATAATTTTGAATTGTTCTTTGTATTTTTCTGACTAATTCATTGTCAGAGGGCTTCAGTCTTTTATCTCATGTAGCATTTGTTTTTTCATAAGTCGGCCTTTAGAGTAATCCCATCTTTGGGATATGTTTTCGAGCATCAATTAAAGATTCTTAGATTGACCTTAATCATTTCTTTGTCTTCAGCTTTCTTCATTGAAGTTACTATTGTCTTCTTTATTGGATATGTGGTTGCAGTGTTTTATATTGTTCTCCTCCTATGACTGCTCCCAAGTAATCTACTGTTGAGATCTGGCTATCTTCATTTTTGTTGGAGATAAGAACCAGACCCTTATCTTAACAGATCTTTAGACGTCTTTCCTCAAATGTTTTGAATGATCCTTTTCATTTTTTGAGAAAACCAGTATATCATCAATATATACTGCAATGAATGATTCTGTTCCTTTGAAGCATTTATCCATTTTTCGTTGAAAGACTGCCGGACCAAATGACATAACCAACCATTCATAGAGTCCTACTGGGACTAAGAATGCAGTCCATGGGATTGATTCCTCATCCATAGCAACTTGATGGAATCCTAATTTTAGATCAAACTTTGAGAATATCTTTGCACCTCCTATTCTCTTGATGATCGTATTTATGCCTGGTAGAGAATACTGGTCTTGTATGTGTTGTCATTCAAGATTTTGTAGTTGAATACCATCCTCTCTTTTCTTTTAACTTCTCTTCCTGTTACAGGGATCAATTGTTGTTCCTGAATTTATGATCATCGCCATCGTTCTATGCCTGCTTTTACTTGGGCGGATAGCACCAATTTTGAGAAGGCTATCGACATGTTTTCTGAATGAGTCTTCCATTGCTGGTGTTACATGCTTTAATGGTCTGTCTTCTATTGTAATATCTGGGTTGATGATATCCAGTTTACAAAGCTCACCATTCTTTTTCCAGTGCTTTAGGGGTTATTCTCTAATGTATCCCTGTTGTTTCATCCTATCAATGACATGTTTGAATGCCCTACTTCCATATTGGTTGAAATAAATGGATTCATTTATTTCTAGGAATTCTTCTTCACTGACTTCTAACTCAGCAATTTCTGCAATTTCAGTTTGGTTTGAAGTCTTGATTTTAGTGACCTTTTTGTAGATGGTTATTTCATCTCCTTCTATTCGAATTCCTCCTTTCATGGATCTTAAGAAGTTGGCTCCTATCAGCATTTCAATACTTTGCTGTAACTACATATCAAAAGCATATATAAGAGGTATCTTGAATTTGTTTCCCTCAATTAGGAAATAGCATTGCTTTATTCTATGAGTAGCCTGCTGTTTTGAATTTAAGCCATTGAAGAAGACAATTTGAGTTAGAGGCTCCAGTGCTTCTTTTGGAATGATTTTCTTGTTTATACAACATGTTGATGCTCCTGTGTCTATTATTGCAGTAGTTCCAAAAGCTATGCAGTTAGGAATATCAAACTCAACTTTAACATTGTAAAGTTGATTGGTAATTTTCCTAATTTTTGGACTTGTAGTGGCGTTCCCAGAATAATGAACTTCTGTCTCTATGCAAGGTCTTACAATATGAGTGTTTCCCAGTGGTGGAAACTCTTCTCTAGAAAACTGGACTTCTGCTTCTTCTTTCTTCTTCTGCAACTGGGTTTTAAGCTCTCTTATTTCTTCATCTTTTTGTTCTTCAAGCTTTTTCTTTTCAATTCTGAGCTGATCAATGATTTTAAGGGCATCTGTGAGATCCCTTACTAACAAGCTTTCTTTTTACTGCCATGTTTCTTCTTTCTTTTGAATATCAGTTTTGCTTTCATAATATTCTTTGGCTTGATCTATGATCATCTGTTGCACTTGTTCTGTCTTTTCTTTCAAAAGGTCTTTAAGAAGCTTTACTTCATTGTTATTGAAGTCCTTTTCTTCTTCTGATTTTTGGGACTGTTTTCCTTTGACATTAACTGTTTTGCCAAGGTAATTTCTTGCACAAAGGGCACATGTTGTGAGTTGGCATTTGGGACAGTTAAGTCTTAACATGTTTGTGGTTAGTATCCCACAGTAATAGCAGATTGTATAGTTGGTGACCGTGTTTTTTTTTCATTCATGCTCACATTCTTTACTTTTGGCTGGTAATTCTTTGTTTGGTTTCCACGATCCGACAGCTTAAACCATTTCTGCTATCTTTGTTGGTGGTCCAAAGGGTGGGGGATGGAACATAAATGAATAATTGACTAAAATTGATTATTTTCTTCTTCCTGCTCATTATCATCTCATCATTTCTTCTATTGCCATAAAGGATGCTTCTTCAACAGTGTATCTGGAACATAATTTGATTACTTTGATGAGTATCACCTTCTCCTTCTGATATGCTATAAACGCTGCTATCATCAAAATCTGCTGAAACAATATCCCAATTGTCATCAAGGTCCAATTCTTGATAGACAGCAGATCTTGCAATGTTTCCTTGTTTACTTCTGCAATCTTTTGCAAAATGCCCTTCCTTTCCACAAATAAAGCATTTGCACTTCTTTACTCGTCCTCTATCATCCTTGTATTTTCTCTTGAATGGTTTTACATGAGAATTATGCGACTTTCCTTTGTATGTTCTTGATTTTCTCATTCCATATTTCTTCCTGTTATTTTTGTAATAACCAGGAATTGGTATAGCAGAACAAAGAGACAAATCTCTTAATTCTTTGGCAAGTGCTGCATCTTTGCACATTTCTAAGACGAAAGTATGAGTAAACTTGATTGCAGGTAAGACTCCTGAGTTAAGACCAGGATATTTAGTCCTGAATGATTCCTCAATCTTTTTGGATAGGGAAGGTGGAAGTTTAGCAAAAAGCTGTTCTGTTGTTGAAGGAAAATATAATCTTCCTGATTTGGTTGCTAATTGCCTGAAATCTTCTAAGAATGACCACAAGTTTTTGGTTTCTTCACAGGTTATCATGTCCAAGTCCCTATATGCTGTCTTGCTCATCAGTTGAGCCACGATATGGATCTTCTAGCAGAATTAACTGCCTCACCTGTGATGTTATATTTTGTGGTTCATCTGCAATTGCTTCAAGAGCTGAATATGCTTCTAGAAACACGGTTCGCCATTGTTGCTACATTAACTTCTCACTTTCTCCCAGAAGGTTTTCCACAAAGGCTAACTTTGCTTTATTGTCAGACCATGTTTGATTATTAAGTCTATTGATTGTTATAGACTCCCATCTGGATATCACTTCTGACCATAGGCCTGGGTCTGCTGGTAACACGAGCATTACTCCGGATTCTGTCCATGCCGGTGGTAGAGTCCACTGTGAGTTGTAATATTCATCATATCCTCCACTGAATATTTTACCTTTTCCTCGATGATATCCAAACTGATAGTCTGGCCTATAGAATGGTTGTGGATTCTGTTGCGCCGGTGAGTAGACTGATGGCCCCTGATTGAGGGGGGGGGGGGGGGGGGGGGCTCATGTGGGGTTGATAGCTTTGGGTTGATTCTTCTTGTGAGGTGGATGGGAATGCATGTTCTTCATGTTTCTTGGTGATTTGTGCTGCCACTTGTTCGAAGTTTTGAAACTTTGGGTATGGCAAATCATTATTTTCTTCTTTAGAAAGATGAAGAATTGTATGGTTCTCACCACGCTTCGCTGCGAATGAGTTTTCCCATTCTGACTCTAATTCTTGCTTTTGTATGGCGAGATGTTCGTCCCATTGTGGTAGGTATTCATCAAGAAATTCTTGCTGATTTTGTGCAAGTCTTTCTTGTATGACAAGAACCTTTCCGCCACTTCGTTCATCATCATCCCAATCACTTCTTTCTTCTAAAATAGTTACCTTTCCTGGGGTAACTTCATCGTCTGAGAATTCATCTCCCCAACCAGTTGCTGCAATTTCTTCTATTGGGGTTGTGTCTGGTGGTGCATCATACTTGACATAATAATCCCATTTTCCAGATGGTTCCCCAAGTGTTGACCATCTTTCCCATGACCTTTGCCTTGATCGTTTTGGTTTGTTGGATCGCCTAACTTTATTTAATGGTTCTTCTTCTAGGATTCTTGCTTCATTTAAGCAATTTTCACAGAAACATACGTCATAAGAGATATGTTCTTCTTGAGGAGTTTGTAAGCAGATTCCTATGAAGTGTTCTTCGTCTTCATCCAAGTTATCATTTCTTATTACTTCTCGGTCATGCTGATCAACTGAGTATCTTGGTGGTTGAGGTGTTTGCCGATATCTTTCAAATCGGAGACTTACCGATCTATTTAGCCTTTCATTTACTGCAAAACATTTCCCAAATAAGATCATTCATTTTTTAGAATAATTCATTTGCAACTAATAGAACTTTACAGTAAAACATGCCTGTGACCTTGCAAACTCTCTTTAATCACTATACAGTCGCTCCCAATGAGTTAGTCACACACTTGGGGTGAGCATAACGACCGGTAGGACGGACCAGGACAGGAGTCGGTCCGGTCCGAGTCCGGGTTTTATTTTTGGACCAATTCGGTCATCGGTCCAGTCCGACCAAAAACCCGATGATAATGCCGTGTAGGACCGGACCGGACCGACCCGGACCGGACCATTTCGGTCCGGCAATATGGACCATTTCGGTCCCTCGGTATCGGTTTGGGACAATAAGCTACCCCTTAGTCACAAACTCACCCTTGATAAAAAGTCATCTACAAACACTATAAAAGTCCTCTTTAGTCTGTACATCTTTATTTTCCGCTTGTAACAAAATAATGGTCTTTTTTTTTAGAATGACAATTTTTTCACTATCTCACAATATATTTCGTACATGCCTCGAGCGAATACCAAAGGATACCCTTGATGCCAACTGAGCTACCTTCTTAAACAAGTGTAAGAATAGATATATCTCATACCTTTTTAAACAAGTGTTCTCCTTTAACCTTTAAAGTTTTTTTTTTAATTTTAGCCTTAAATTATTTTGTTTGTAAATTATATAAAATAAAATATATTTAAAATCCAAATTATTCATATATTTTGCATTAAGTTTTATATAAAAAAAATAGTTAACATCAAAATAAAAAAAAAACTTCAAAAGTCAAAACAAGTGATTTATTTATGGACGAAAAAAGTAGTAAAAGATCGACTTTGCTACCTTTACTTAAATTATTATTTAAAAAATCAAAGAAAGTTACTTAAAGGTACGCATTTCATTTTTTTAAAAATATGAAAGACATACCTAGTAGTAATTATCTCTTAGACGGTGTGATTTTTTTGTGGTTGTACAATAAAAGTATTATTACCTCTTCATTTCAGGTTGTTTCTGTTGTAAAATAATACTAATGGGCTTATGTATATTCACCATTATCTCAACCGGCCCGTTAGGGTTTACATGTATTTATCTTCCCTATAAATACTTGATACTTGTAACCTCTTGGATTGATATACATGAATAAGAATTCTTCATTCTCCTCATTCTTCTCTTATTCTTGTGTTCATTGTCTTTACATTTAATAAAACGTTATCAGTACGAGTCTATATGCTAGATGAAACGATAAATTCATAATGGTTTTGCGGCTGAAATTTGTATCCTATCTCAAGGTACGAAATAGTACCAGTAAAATAATTTTATGCACAAAGGATAGATCATTGATGCTTGTATTTGTTTACCAAGATCTACTATGATCTGCAATATTTTTTAATAATTTTTTTAGTATGCAATATTTTTTTCATAGAATTTCATTATGAAACTAACGTATTAATTAAAAGAAGCATCATAACATATTGTAGAACCAATTTATATTTGATTTTAAATTAATTTCTTTAAATGATCTGTTATATGATCTGATATGTATTCCAGTACGTGTAAGAAATTTGTTATCATATTATATCAAGAATAAACGATTCTTTATTCATAATAAAACCAAAATTATCACTTTTGTTCTATTTTATTATGGCCTTCCACATTCTGTAAAGGCTTGTCATTATGACTCAATAATGTTAGTCTTAATACGGATTATATTAAAAAAAAAATCATACCTCATGTTATGATTATATTTATTCATAATAAAACCACAATGAATAAAATTAAAATACAATAACCTCAAGTTATTGTATATCTTTTAAAGAACATCAAGTTCAAGTTCTTTGTGATTCATTTAGATGAATCACGATAATAACCAACCTCAGTTGTTGTGAAAAAATAATAATTAGAACCTCAACGTTCTAATATGATTCTTTTCATAAGGATCAATATCATAACATCAATATTATGCTGAAAAATTAATTAGAACCTAGTCTAATTTTGATTCATTAATGATCATTTTCTAAAAATCAAGTTATATGTTTTGTTTCCTATTCCTTTTAGCTTTGAGTTAAGGTTTATCTATGTTATTAACATTTAAGCTCACAAGGCTTGAGTGTAAAGCTTAGATGGATTTCAACTATAAAGATAAATTGATCTATGGTTGAGTTGAAAAGAGTGCACACATCTTAATCATTAATTTATTTTTTGGAGTGAAAAGTTACAAGTTGTAAGTTATAAGAGCTTACCATTTGGACTTATATTGACAATGCAAACACATCAATCCGCCCCGAAGAAGAAAAACCTATCTACATACGTATAACTCTCTATCAGTATAGATTCGTTAGTGACAGTGCAGCGTGCCCAGCGACTGTGATTGATACGGGTCTTCCGTGGATCTCATGAGAATATTTCTCCTTTGTCGTGCTCCTGCATGTTTCCCTTGAACAGTTTTTAGTCTGTGTGATCTTTGGAGTGTAGCTCTATGCCTGTTCTAAATTGACCTGCTCATATAACCTCGGCTTCCGCCCCCCTTTATATGTTTTGCTATACTGCCATTGCACATTAATGTGTGTTTTCCACTGATTGAATTTGGGGTTAAATAATGCCTACTCGGCAACATCTACGCGTAAAACATCTAATTTATGACTTATAGAGTTGTGTTACATTATCATGACAGCTGTGTATTATATATGCAAAAGAGTGTAACCACTAGAGTAAGCAGTGTCTAATTTGGTACAATGATGTGTATTATTTGTGGAACTGTTTAACTTTCGTTGGAGGACAACTGCGCTCGAGGTATCCTTTAGTATATACCAAGTGGGCCTCATTGTAGTCAATAGATCCCCCTCTACCCATCAAGGTATTTGCCGTAATTTTGTGTGTCCCCCCTCACGACAAATTATTAACACTGTACCCATTATTCAAATCCTCTCATTAACTACCTCCGCCTCCAAAACATCCAGTGTAATGAAGAATAGTTGAGATCGTATCCCATAAGAAACCAAGCACCACTCCGCCGCTCGTCGTCTGCACACACCCACACGTATAGATTTACAAAATAACATGCACACAAATATCAATCTGGATCCCAACATTATGTGGCGCTTTTGTCGTCCCTCTTTAATGTGCCAGGAAAGGATATTAAAGTTACAAAAGAGCAAAAACAAGCAAAACGCAAGAATTGAAGAGATCAAGTGATCATGAAGAAGAGATATCAAGCGGATCAGCCGACCACAAGAGAAAGGACAAGAGTTTGAAGGAAAAAGACCATTTTGCCCTTACAATGGAAGATAAAAAGACTAAAATACCCTTGGGCCTTTCTACATCATTTGGACATCAAAAAGCCCAACAAAAAGCCCAAAACAAAAGTCCATTTCCTTGTTTCTAAACTACAAGGGCCAATTATGACAAGTTTCAAACTCATTTTACACTACAATCTTTGAAAAGAAAACACACGGATGGTTTTGATGCTATTCACCCAAAGTTTCAAACATACACGCGGGCTTAATTCTCTTAACCACCCTACAACTGATTCTCCCGCCAAAACCCAAGCAAGCCCAATCTTCCCCAAATCTTTCCCGTTTCTTCCCACACTCACACCACCTCGTATTTTCCCACCTCCACGTCATTTCTATGACGTGGAAATTTCTATTGGTCCGAACACCTCCCCATTCATTCATTCAACGGCCAAAATCAAAGTAAAAGAGTCAACGGGCTTGGTATTAATTGAGTTTCGCTTCATTTCTTTCACTCTCATCTATAAAATAAGTTGTATTTCAGTTTTAGAAATGGGGAGATAGTTAGTTTTAGAGAGTTAGAAAATTTTCTTTTGTAATTTCCTTTTTGTGTACTGTTCATCGTAGCAATTAAGATTTGTAAATCCTTTATTTCAGTTGTACTGCTTGTTATTTCTCTTGTACTCTTTGTTCTTAAGAAATAAAAACTAGTTGAGTTGTGTTTGTTCAAAAGTTTTACAAGTAATAAGCAGTTTTAGTCAATAAGCTTGAAATAAGCTCTTTTTAGCTTATTGAATTTTCTCTAGCTCTCAAGTTGTCCAAATGTTCTAAAAAGTCTTTTAAATACTATTTTTGTCTAATATAGTTCAATAGATATTGAGTTCAGTCTTGAGTCTTATGAAGCGAATATGGAGTATAAGTACATTTAGCTTATTGAGCTTTAAGCTTAATGGTCTAGAGGCAAGGTGCCATTAGGATTGTGTTTTTTAAGCCACTCACTCAACAAGTAACGTGGCTAGAGTTTAGAGACTATATTCAAAAGGTTATGCTGTCTACATTTACTTTTTAGGCATTGAAGCTTATTCAGTAGCGTAATGCTTTACTTTTTGTGTGCTTAAATTTGTATGATATTGCTTTAGTTTGTTTAGCTATTAAAAGCCTTAAGTGTTATAGCTAGAATCCATTTAGTTGTATTTTCATTTAGTTCTGTATATTAGTATAATAGGCGTAGCTGAGGAACTAGTTTATTTTAGTTAATAAGCTATAGGTTTTAGAGTTAAAATAGCTTAATTAGGTTAGTTAAATACTGAGTAGATATAAGGTTTTAATAGTTTTAGTGTTAAAAATAGATTTTAAGTGAAAATTAGTTGAGACAGTTTAGGAAAACTAGTGTTTGGGTTAAGGTGTATTGACTTTTAAAAGTACCGAGTTAGTGGAAATTTACATGAGTTGTTGAGTTAAGGCATATTTCAAGTTTTAAATGATATTAAGAATTAGTTTGTAGGAAATTCAAAGTTTTTGGAAGCTTAATAAGCTTTGTCTTGTTTCTAGCACCAGGACAGTTTAGGTTCAAGTAGCTTTATAGATAAGTAATTCACATTGTTTTAGAGTTCAATTTTGGTAAATGTAGGTTTAGTAGCACTAAGTGAGTAGGTTTATGAGTTTTTACTTTAGCAATTTGGACTGCACTTAAGCAATTGCCAACTATATCAGTAACAGCAGTATTAACTTAGTTTAAATATGCTGTGCTTATCAATTTTAAAGCTTCTTTTTAGTTCTTGAAAGTAGGAAACAGAACTTAGATTTAAGCACCCTAATAGTACTCCATTAGTTTAATATGATTCATCTCTTAATTTTCATTTTTAAGCTTTTAGATTAGCTTTTGTGATCTTGCAAAAGTAGTGTTAGCAACAGCTTGGATCTTCAGCTTAATCTTTTTGATTTCTTATTTCTAGTTGATATTTTAAAAAGCCTTTTATCTAGGTTCATCATATAATCATAGAATAGCTTATATTCAAAAATTCAGTTTCTAGGAGTTAGTAATAAGCTAGTTAGCTTATTAAGATTAGCTTAAATTCAGAATTAAGCTTGAACCTTTACTTTTTAGGATCAAAATTCTTGATAATCTAGTTTACTTAGAGCTTATTTCTTTTTAGAAATCCTTAGTACACATCATAAACTTCATTTAACAACTTTTAGTTTTCATTTTCATCAAGAAATAAGCTAGATATAAGCCAAAGTTTAAAAAGTTAGAAATTTCAAAGCAAAACTTAAGTTTCTGTAATGCAGTTTTAAAAGCTAATTTTCTAGCTTATTCAGTTGTTAAAAGTTCATAGTGCCTTTGTTAAAGTTGTAGTGTATAAGCTCAGGTTTAATTTTGTAGTTTTAAGTTTTTGCTAATTTTCATTTTTTTAATAAGCCAAAAATAAGCTAAATCGTAGGGTCTATTTGGTACTTTTTCAATAGTATAAGGTTACCCGTTTTCACTATAGTGTAATTTTCTTTTATTTACCCCGCCTACCCTTCTCTTTCATTCTTTACAATTTCTACCCTAGTCTTTTTAGAATAATAAAATAGTTTTAATATTTTCATAATTAGTTTTAATAAAATTAGGGTTAGATTTTAATTGGCAAAATTAGGGTTCAATTGGTTTATAAAAATTGGGCATTTTTATACTATTGATTTTCTGCACATTTTTAGTTGTTAAAAACCATTTTTCTTTATTTTTCCAGTTAAATTTATATTTTCTAGGAATTAAAATAGATTTTAAGTTATTTTTTTCTTAAATAATTAATAAAAATAGAAAAATAGTTATAAAAATATTTTTCTTTTTGTAATTAATTTTCTTTTTCATTTCTAGTTATTTTGAAATAAATAAAAATAGAATTTTAGTAATAATTTTTAGATAAAGTTTATTTTTAGTTTAATTCACTTTTCTTTTAGAAATTCATAAAAATTCAAAAATCGTTAAAAAATTCTAATTCTTTTTCCTAAAATTTTCTTTTAAAATTTGTAATTTTTAGGTATAAAATTTGTAAACCCTAAAATGAGAACAAGTGCAAAAATTACAAAACTGCCCTTATGTCAGAGAATTAATAAAAGCAAGATAAAAATTCAACAAGTGTTATAAATTATAAAGTACATCATGTGACAAGTATGAAATTTTTATAAGATTATAATATCTTATATTATGCAAGAAATATAAATACTCTATTGTATATATATAATGTATGCCGAATTTACATAATAGTTATGATACATTATTTAATAAGAAATTAATAAGTAAAGTTAACGCAAAATAAATTTGATAATTTATAAAATCTTATTTCTATTTTTTAAAACATCAAAAATTTTGGCCACTTTTTAGTAGAAATATAGGTCTCTATATTTTTCTATTTTTTTATGTTACAAAACCTAAAAACATTTAGTTCGGCACAAAGAAAAATCAAAAAGGGAGGTGAATCAAAAATTTCTCCAGCAGGGACGATTTTTTCTAGGGTTCTTGGGAGATCAGAGGGAAGCTAGGGAAAATTGCTGGTTCATTGGGTTAGGTGTGGGTTTGATTTATGGTACTCAATTGATCGAAAAATCCTTCATAAATTCATAAAATCATCAACAATTATCAAAGGTATTTCTATAACTCAATTTTCATCATGTTAATTCAGTATGTTCATGAGAAAAATTATTATTCATGATCTAGGGCTCGATTTAGGTTAATCATGTTATTACCTAATTTCTTATAGCAAGAAATTGGAAATCGGAATTTAAATAATTGTTACCATATGATTTTATATTTTTTGTCAGCTTGTATTATATATTTTATAAGTCAGATAAAATGCTAAATAATTTTTAGAGGAACTCGAAATAATTATTTGGGATTTCATGGTTTTGCCGAATTGTGAAATAAAGAGAAAAAGGAAGAATAAATTGGAAAACGAATTAGGGTTAGGGTTTTTATATTTTTCCCAGGTCCCATACATGCTAATGAATGTAGAAAAATTATGAAATTATTGGGGAAAATTCTAATTAGGGTTTTGTGCATTTATTGGTTACCCGATTTGTGTTTTAAAAGTATAAGGGGGTGTTTTGTAATTTCTGAAACTTTGGGGCTGATTATGACATGTTAATATAATGTATAGATTCTGAGAAAAATAAGTGGAAGGGTATAAATTGTCATTTGATAATTGTTATGGGTTAAACATGATTAATTATATATAATATATATATAATTCGAATTGTATTTAAAACTGAGGGACTAAAAGTGTAAATTATGAAAAGTACAAGGTATGATCAGTAATTAAAGTATTAAGTATGAAAATACCATATTTGATATTATAAGGGCTTGTGTTGCAAAAATGGATAATTAAAGATTATGTTTAATTAAATTAATAACTAAAAGGACTAATTACGTAAATTATGTAAGATCAAGGATTTGGATTGTAAATACAGAAATAGAAACATGCTATTTATGGAAACTTACTATTTATAGAAACCTGCTAATTATAGAAACATGCTATTTATGGAAACTTACTATTTATAGAAACCTGCTAATTATAGAAACATGCTATTTATGGAAACTTACTATTTATAGAAACCTGCTATTTATAGAAACCTGCTATTTATAGAAACCTGCTATTTTTAGAAAGTCTATTTTTGGGAAGTTTAATTATGGAAACTTATTAAATCAGGAAAGTTATCATTTATGGGAAGTTAATTAAGGAAAGTCTATTTTTGGAAACTTACTATAATTAGAAGCTGCTATTTTTGGAAAGTACCCAATATAACAAGAATACTAATCATGAAACATATTAATCATGGAATATGTTAATCATGGAACGTACTAATCAAGGAATCATGCTAATTATAGAAAGTTACTAAAAATAGAAAGTTACTAAAAATAGAAAGTTACTAAAAATAGAAAGTTGAACTTTAACATCACAAACATAAGAGTCAAAGAGTGTCAAGAATAAGACCATAAACCTTCTAAAACCAAACTTTTGATCTAAACTAACCAAGAAAACGCACACACAATCTAGCTAATCATCCCATGGGCTCTGATACCAATTGTAGTATACATGATATCATAACACAAGCAAGAGATGATGGGTTGGCTACTTTATCTTAGAGAGAGAAAGTGGTCTTTCTAGAGAGAGAAAGTGCAAGATAATGTATAAGCTTAATGTGAACAACCAACCCCTTCCCATGGGTGGGAAGGGGTATATATACAAGTGTTTGTGAGCATTATGGGCTTGGGTATGGGCTTACACTTGGGTAAAAGACCCGGCCCAATACCGAAAACCATACGCTTACTTTCTAACTACGAGCTATGCTATACTAAACGATACACGGGGGTGACCGAGTCTTTTTCATAATCCTAACACATATGCTCATATGGCCGGATTTGGACTCAAAGATACAAATAAAATATCATAGGAACACTTTCCTTGTTTTCATGGGATAATCTCCACTTTTAGGAACCAAAGACCAAAGACCAAAGACCAAGGACTTTCCCTAAGACCCTCATCTTGTTTCCCATGACCACTATTTCAAACTTTTGACCAACTAGGCATATATACTTGTATGCAAGAGTTATAACATATACATACACAAAACACTTGGTGTAAAAGATCAAAAACACTCTCTTTTCTCCTCTACATAGCCACGGCTCAAAACCCCTTTCCAACTCAATCCATACAAAATTTTCTACATCATATACAAGCCTTCACACATCCTTCCTAAGATATACTAAGGTATTTACAAGCCTTGGTTAACCATTTGCAAGTATTTATCAAAGAAAGGAAGCTAGGGTTTTCATTTGGGGATAATGAGGGGTTTCATTAGTCAAGCTTAGGTTTTATATCTAAACAAGGGTTTAGATACTTTGGTTCATCATCATACATCACTATAAGGTTATCTAAAAACCTTCATGTCTTTACTTTTATCATATTATGAGTTTATATGTTCTATTTAGCAATATCACCATTAGGATACTTTTAAACATGTAAAACATATTTCTGCTTGTGGTTATGATTTTGAACACTTTTACATATGTTGTGTAGTTGATAATATCATGGAATAAAGGAATTATAAGTATGGTAACATGTTTGTTAAAGTATAAAAGGTTCAGGTGTAAACTTTGCTAAATTAGGATCTCTTTAATAAAGTTGTGATTAAAAGAGAGATTAGAGGACTTACTATTTGAACACAAGGACAAACTATGAACTAATGAACCTATTATATGTAAGACATAAGATATGAAGTTTTGTAAAGTACTTGTAACAAAGTTGTTAACCTAAAAAGTCTTAAAATCAAGTTTTAAACACATTTCATCAACAACTTCAAAACCTACTGTTTTGGTTTGACTTTTGACACAGCCCCAACATGTTTTTAAAAGATAGTTCGTCTCATGACGATTCCAAAATGATAAGAAACTCGAAAAACCAATTTATAACGAAAAAGATACGACGATTTCAAGTTTACGTTAAATATATACTTTTATAAAACTATTTTTATAAAAATTACTATTCACCACAGAAACTTATATTTTTAAAACATCATTAATATGATAAAACTTTTAAATACGAGAACGTACTCGAAAGAATCGCTAAAAACGGAGTTAAAACGAATAAGTTACGACATTTACGAGATTTACGATAACTAAATCTATAAAAATAAATATATAACTGTTATGAACAGTAAAATCACTATTCATCAGAAAAACTCAAATTTTGAAAATGTTATATTTTGATAACTCGTCTTAATACGAAGGCGTGGACGTAAGAAACGAAAGAAACGGACTTAAAACGAGAAAGTTACGCCAGTTTTACTAAAGTATACTTATAAACGTTTTTACTTTATAAATATGATTTCACTAAAACGATTAGATGGTGATGTAGCTATATAGAATTATATGTGGTATTAGTTAATCAAAGTACTATATTACTAGGGAGTTTCATAATGAGGCCTCTTCGGGGTGGCGTATCGACGAGTTGTTGGATTTACGATTTAAAGTGTCCTAGCTCCTCATACGTCACTACATGACCTCTTAATTATGATAGCCCGAACGATAGTATGATGAGCTATACGACCTATAAATAATCAAAGTGTTTAGTACTTATACGACCTATATTGGATTAGGTTGCCTTCGGATTCCTTCGTGACGCATTTTTCTATTGTGAATACTTGTTGATTACCATTCACTCGAGGTGAGTTCATAGCCCCCTTTTTACTACGTGATTGTTTTACAAAATCTACGGGGTGAATTACATTGCTTGTTTTACTATTGGACACAAGTGTTTTTCTAAGTGTTTACAAAGTGTATGCTATCCAGATTACTGCCTGAATATTATTGCTAAGTTACCTTATTGCCGTGAAGTCCCTATTTATCATGAACCATTAATTGCTATTGTAGTAAGCGCGAGTGTTGTGGATAGATCTATCGGGACTGACAATCCCTACCTTTCCTTGGGTCACTAGTTTGATCAAGGTGCATTTAACATTGAGAGGTGTTAGGTTGTTGGCAAGCATCCTATATTCTGATTAGGGCACAAATCTAGTTAAGGCTTCGGGGTCATGAGCTTAGTGCAATAATAAACGTTTTGGACTTCTGAATGTGTTTCAGAGTCTACTATTACTTCGATCTTGTGGTCCACCCTTTTTACTGATAAACCTATGATTTCACTCAACCTTTGTGTTGACTTTTAGCATGTAATTTCAGGTCCCAGGGTATGAAGATTAGACATGATCCATGACGGATATCAATGAAGATGGATTCTGTGTTTATCTATATTAAATGCAACTTTTATTATCTTTAAAAACTTAAGTCATCTTTTGGTATTATGAAGCTTTGTTTAATTAAATATGTACTTGAAATGTTTATGACTTTTAAAACATATGGGACCTAATGTATGAACTCTGATATTTTGCTATGGCATCGAATGAAATCTTATGTTAAAACGTCAATTTAAGGTCGTTTCCCATATCTTGATTGTTGTACTTTGACGTATCACCCCATTGTTACCATTTAGCTGCTACCTGATTTTGGGGGTGTTACATGTCCAATCCTTTCAGCATTTCTACTGAACTGTTAGCGCCCTTGTAAGCTTCACTCTGAGCTATTAGTATCCTAGCCTTAAGGCTAGAGTGAATCATCATGCTCATTGCTCGAGCTCGTCTTGGTTTCATCCGTTCCTTCCCACTCAATGCATCAGCTACTACGTTCGCTTTACCTGGGTGGTAGCGAATCTCGCAGTCATAATCGCTAAAAAGATCTATCCATCGTCTTTGACAAATATTTAATTCTTTTTGATCGAAAATGTGCTAAAGGCTTTTATGATCGGTGTAGATAACACTCTTTGTTCCGTACAAGTAGTGTCTCCACATTTTGAGAGAAAATACCACTGCGCCTAACTCCAAATCATGAGTGGTGTAGTTCTTCTCATGGATTTTGAGTTGTCTGGATGTGTATGCTATCACTTTGTTTCTCTTCATCAAAATGCAACCAAAACCTTGATTCGATGCATCACAGTAAACTACAAAATCATCTGTGCCTTCGGGAAGTGCCAGAATCGGAGCATCACACAACATGTCCTTAATGTTTGAAAGGCGTTCTCCTGCTCATTGCCCCACTCAAATTTCTTATTCTTTTGAGTCAATAGGGTAAGGGGCTTTGCGATCCTCGAGAAGTTTGCGATAAATCGCCTATAATATCCCGCCAATCCTAATAATGAATGGATCTCGGTTGGAGTCTTTGGGGGCTTCCAGTTCTTTATTGATTCGATTTTGCTAGGATCCACATGTATTCCTTCATTGTTCACTACATGTCCGAGAAAACGAACCTCTTGTAGCCAAAATTCACATTTCAAGAATTTCCCAAACAATTTATCCTTTTTAAGAAACTCCAATATCAAGATGTCATCAATAAAGACAATGACAAACTTGTCAAGATACGGCTTACATACACGGTTCATAAGGTCCATGAATACCGCGGGAGCGTTAGTCAGACCGAAAGACATGACCGTGAATTCAAAATGCCTGTACCTCGTCCTGAAAGCAGTTTTGGGAATGTCTTCTTCGCGTACTCTTAATTGATGATAGCCTGATCAAAGGTCTATTTTCGAGAAGTACCGCGACACTTGTAGCTAATCGAACAAGTCATCAATCCTAGGAAGAGGGTAATGGTTCCTGATAGTTAGCTTGTTTAGCTCTCGATAGTCTATGCACATACGAAATGAACCATCCTTCTTTTTCACAAACAACACAGCAGCTCCTAATGGCGAAGAACTAGGTCGTATCAAACCTTTGTCTTGGAGCTCTTTAAATTGGTTGGACAGTTCTTGCATTTTCGTGGGTGCCAAATGATAAAGTGATTTTGCAACGGGCATAGCTCTAGGGATAAGATCTATGCGAAACTCTAGTTCGCGAGGTGGGGGTAAACCTGATATATCTTCTAGAAACACACCAAGGAAGTCGCGTACAACAGGAATGTCTTCAAGTTTTGGCTCGTTCACCTTCATGGGCTTTAACTGTTTTAGGTTTCCTTCGTGACATTCTCCATGAACTTCCAAAATACTCCCGTTAGATAACGAGATTTAGACAATTTTCTCATTGCAAACTATCTTAGCTCTCAGCTTCGACAACTAATCCATTCCTACTATCACGTCAAAACAACCATCCCAAAGGGAATCAAATCGATAATAAATGAATGACCTTCTAGTTCAAGTCACAACATCGAATAATCTTATTAATTTCTACTTTAACGTCGCTAGCTATTTCAATCTCAAAACCAGGGCTTATGACACTAGGTTTCATGTTAATTAATGGCAAGAAGTTGGCAGATATAAAGCTATAATCAGCACTAGAGTCAAACAAAACTGTAGCAAAATGATCGTTTAAAAAAAATGTACCCGTCACAACGTTTGGGTCTTGTGGAGCTTCAGCAACACCTAAGCCAAAAGCTCTACCCTGTGCTCGATTCCTATTGTTCCCTTGGTTGGTATTTCCTTCAATTTCTAGCACCGGGTTTGGGCGATTTCCTCCCGAGGTAGTGGCTCGATTCATCCTTGGTCAATTCCTCCTAAAGTGGTTAGGATCTCCACATTCAAAGCAAGGTGGCCTTGGTCTCTCATTAACAGCTCTACCTGTGCAGTATCGGGTAAAGTGACCTACTTGGTTACATCGACAACACACAGGGTAGTTACCAGAATGATAGAAGTTGCATTTTGCACACTTCGGTTGTTGACCAGCATACTAATGTGGTCCTTGCCCTTGCTCTGGTACAGTCACAACAAAGTTTCTTCCAGTTCTTTGTCTCTTGTTCCTATCATCCCTACCTCGGTGCATGTTTTGATTATTCGACCTCCTCTTGTTTCCACCATTTTCCCTCTTTTTAAAAGGTCCATCCTTGATTCCATCAGTGGTCAAACAGTTGGCCATGCTCACAGCACTTTGGATGGAAGTGGGTTTAGAGGAAGTAACATGTGGCTTGATCTCAGGATCCAGACCTCGAATGTGGCGATTGACATGATGGTTCTCTGGGGTAACCATGTGTGGCACTGGCCTTGCCAACTCATGAAACCTAGCCGTATACCCATCAATATCTGATCCAACCATCTTGTGGTTCCAAAATTCTGATTCCAACTTCTGAAATTCATCATCAGGACAATATTCTTTCATCAGCAACTTTTTAAAATCTTCCCAAGGTTGGGCTATAGCAGCGGCCCATCCTCAGGTTTGAACAAGGGTATTCCACCAAGTTAGGGCGCGGCCTTGAAGCATACTAGCCGCGAATTTGACTTGGCTCTTTGCGGGGCACTTAGTGATATGGATCACAGACTCGGTGCTTTCAAACCAAGTTAGTAAACTAACTGCACCTTCTTTGCTGAAAAATTCCTTGGCACTAGAAGCCCTGAATGTTTTGATACTGCAGCTTAGTGTGGCCTCTCTTTGATTTGTTTGGTTACCTCCGAGGGCTTGAACAAGTTGAGTTAGCAGATTTGGCAATGCGGTATTAAGTTGTCGAGTCACTTTATTTGCTGTTTCATTAGGAGGATTGGTGTTGTTGGCAGTGTTGCTACGTGTGCTTCTTCCCGCCATAATTCTATAATTTAACATAATAATTTTTTTTACTTTATTAGAAACTCGACAAACCGTACCTTCAAACAGTTTATATGGCATTTTGGAACGAAGTGTTTAAATGAGTAATCAAGCATAGATAGATGTATTATACCAATTTAGTGGTATACATATTTAGGTGACAAGCAAGTTTTATATAAGGAATATCTATATTTTATCTCTCAAATCAATATTTAATAAACTTGATTTCAATATATTTTTTTTAAATAAAAACATATTAAATTGGTTGCCAAGAAAATAGATCAATAGACAAGTTTTTGGTTAAGCATTGCAAAAGTTTACTGCTTTGTTCGTTACCTAAATAAAATTTAAGTAATCAGATAGTTTAATTTTTTTTACAAAGGTTCTTCCAAAAGATAATGATATCAATATCAGTTAAAATTTGACACTGGAGTTATGCAATCGATTCAAATAGTTCATTATACTATAATAGAAAAGAAACTACACAACCCAAAATCTGAAAAAGCATGAAATTAACCGTGCATCTAAGATGTCAGAACCAATAATCACCTTCACTTCACCATTGATAAGAAAAATAGTTAATAGAAAAGGAAGAATTTTAGAGAGAAGTTAGAGAGATAAATAAAAAGAGAAAATGAGAGATGGTTGATTACAAGTATGTGTAACAAATGAGACCAACACCCTCTCCACACTTGGAGAGGGGTATTTATACCCATGTTGGGCCGTGGGTTTAACTTGGGTTGGGCTCGAGTTTACTTGGGCTTTTAAGCCCGTAACACGTGACATATTAGATTACATTAAATGAGCCCATTTTCCGTTCTAGCATATTACAACATTTAATATATAAATGACCGATACCTAATATTCTAAATGAATGAACTTCTTGTTTGACTCAATATTTTGAGGATAACATAAGGTACACTAGTACACCCTCATTGGTGTATCTACCAACAACTAGAATAGAAAGAATTTGGTAGGACAAGAACAAAACACCCGCATTTCTGCTTTCAACCCAAATCTCTCTATAGTCGCGTTGCATCCACTTCATTTGAGTATCCACATCCAGACATCTAAGCCTCACCCATCCTCGAGTGAATTCTTCAAAAGTCTTAAGCCAAGTAGCAACTTGAATTTTAATTTCACAACTCATCATATAAGAACTGTCATGAACTTAAGTTAGAAGTCGGTAAAAGGCTCAATGTTCTTGAAAAATTAACTCAACTCCGGGGTCGCTTAGAAACAATCTTGAATTACTGAACACAATGCTTGCAAACAAGTAAATAACGCTTACGTTCGCAGCTAAAACGGTTGGCTTAATGGTATGTTGAAATAAAACAGAGACATGATCGGAATATAGGTCGACGTAATTTCTATTAGCGAAAGAACGAACGTCTCTACATGTCTTGCATACGTAGTTTACTTTCCGCTCACCTCGAGCTCTGACTCGAAATCTATTGACGAGTCCACCTCAAGGTGTTATGCAGGGTAAGGATACAAAGAGTAGTTGAGTGTACATAGCGACTTATTCGCAAACACATCAGCATGCGAAGATGATCTATGGGACATAAACGGTGTCCGTAATAACAACATGCTTAGGGACAGTGTGACAACAGTAACCGATGTAAAAGTAAACTCATAATATAAATTTTAAATCATAATAAAGCATGATGTATTTAAGTGCAAATAGTGGACATCTAAAAGTATGTAGTGTACGGTACACATAATCCCTAGTATGCTTTTCAGTGACCAAAGTGGAAAGTCAGCTTTTTAACTCATTTAAAATAATGACTATACCCAGTGTTACATGATACTCCCTAAATTAGACATAGTTGATCAAGTTATGTCTAATTGAGGTCTAATGATGCAACCACTCGGACTAGTCGAGTAGCTTCATGTTCGGTGTTTTTAGAAAAGAAAATCATTTTGGTTATAGTTCGGATTTTCTTTTTTGGAAAATCGACGTTCTCTATAACCTTAGGCTCTAATTACCAATCTGTCACACCCACCAAGGCGGAACCGCGAGGTGTAACATATTAATAAACATCACACAAGATGATAGAATAAAACACCATACATGATTTAAGACAAAAGAAAGTTATCCAAATTACAACACTTCAAAGTACGAGTTTAAAAGTACAAAGTCAACATGATTGTTTTTATTCCGAACATGGATCACCCCAAAAGACAATAACTTGGAAGAAAGTAGACATCTTGAACAGGTTCAAATGTAATCACACTAAATTTTCCACTTTAGGAGTGTCACTTGAAAAGCATGATAAAAACGGTCAACTATCAAAATAGTTGGTGAGCTCACAGGATTATGTACACAAAATATAGTTTTATAAAAGAGTAGATGTCTCAATAATAATTTTCAACTTATGAGCGAGTTACCAAAACAAGTCAAGAATCAAAAAAAAGATTCTAGTTTTCAAATACAGTCTGATAGGTCTCGTTTATCTTGAATCAAACATATCGATCATGAAAGCATATAGAGAATAGTAGAGAATAACAAGTATTTAAATTTCAAATGATATTAAAATGGAGGGAAAATGGAAGAGTTAGTTACAAGCCACCCCCCCTCTAATGAAGATTAGAAGTGTATTTATAGGTGAGGAAAGGAGGCTTCCCTTCATTTATTTTCCTAACTTATCACTTCTAGTCCCTAGACTTTGGTAAATATGCTATTTCATTCTTTTAACATAATACACCTTATTACAAACTACTTTGAAATTAACAAAAGAAAGACTAATGACTAAATAAAACAAAATCACATATTCGACACTTTTAATGATCCTAACAATCTCCCCCTAAGGGTCGATTATTCAGGGCATTCTCTTCGTGGTCTAAGTGGTCTTCCATTCACGAACATCTCCCATCTTCTCATCTGTCTACGATGCTTCAATCTTTCTTCAATCTCTTCTTCAAACAACTTCAAGTACCCTGCTTCATCTTTAGTGAGATCTTTTTGTACATACCCATACTTGATATCATTATTATAACTCTTCAGACTTTCTAACACTCTATTTAACGTTGCATCACAAAACTTATAGATCTATGAATGTCTCATCACCTGTTTCTCTTTCTTGTTATTCTTGTAAATAATTCCATGCACATGCTCATAGATGATAGAGAACATTTCATGATCTTTAATTCATGGGAAAGTCATTGTTGGTGCAGTGAGATTAACCTTCTATTGATAGCTTTCAATTCTAAGTTGGAAGTCATGCACTCTTTCCCATATCACTGTACTTCTAATGAATACAGATAAAGACCATAGCAATCCTGTATCTGCATAATCCGGTACCTTTCCATTCATAATCAACAAGTATATGTCCTCAATATCATTCTTATTGAGATTCTTATAGTATGGCTTAGTTATTGACACTAGATACTTATTAGCTCTTCTTGCGACAATCTCTGTGATAAACTTGTGTTCATGACCCAATTCCCAGTATGTCTTGACAAC
>BQNB010013749.1:45554-76548 GCA_026074375.1 Tanacetum coccineum
GCTTTACATGAACATTTCAAAGCATAATCGAGATTTTACTCATGATCTACAAACTCGTAGCCTTCCTGGGTTTTACTTATAAATCTTGAGCTTTATCAAATCTCTAGATTTCTGGAAATACTATCACTCAAGTATTCCTCTTTTATAAGAATATTGCTCGTTGTATTATAGTAGGGTACACGCCTTGATTCCATCAAGACTCAAGAACTTAGGAATTAATTTTTCGAGTATTACGAATCTCATATTTATTAAATTCTAGTAGAAATGTTCTCCTTGTCATTGCCATGTCAATTTTGGTTAATCTATCATATATAGATCTTTTATGATCAAAGACCCTTATTACTTTAAACTTCCATCTTAGATGGATTGCATCAAACTCTATGCTTAAAAGCTTTTATGAACATTTCTTTTACTTCACAAGTTCTATTTAAAGAACCAATACAGTATGATCACCTTTTGATCAAACCAGATTGATTGTTTATTATTTACAGACATATATTTGGGATAATTTCTAAGTTTTCCAAAACTTATAAGTTATAGGTTTTAAAACAGTAAATGGCGGATATATTAAATTTCAAATTAAATGATTTTATAAAACAAAAAAATCAAAGTTTTAAAACAAGCCCTAAATAGGCGAACAACCAGTTTTAAAGTTATAGAAATTTAAATTGTTTTAAACCATATATCCTAAAATTCGATGCACGATCTCAACCGTCATATTCTATAAATACTTAACGCCTTCGATGAAGATTCAACTTCATCTCCTTTAGAGCTTGATGTTGTCCGCAATCATCATAGCTATAAGGCGTGCCTTCCTCCTGAAGCTCTGCAATTAAAAAATTGTATGCGCCAATTAACTTCCAATATAGTTAATTAATAAAGGAAACAATCTATAAAATATAGATACTTCTTTCTCTTTTAGTGATCTTCAGGTTGCACATGTACTCAAAACATTTCTCAATCTTATCCCGAGGCTTTTGACAATAATAACATGTAGAACCGTAGGGGGGGGGTGATCGGTCTTTTCGACTTCTTTAAAGTTTATGAAACTTTAAGTCTCAAAGAAACCGAGTGGTGTAGTGATCTGTTTAACAATGTAACCAATAAGTGGATAGAGAGAGACATAGAGAGAGAGAGAGAGAGAGAGAGACCATGATATATATTGGTTCGGGATGGGGGACTATAGACCACGACAGCTATACTATTACTCTAGTATAATCCTTATGGTGAACTATAAATCGTATTACAACTTCGCTCCACCGATATACACTAAGCTCGGCGTTTACTCAGAGGAGCTACTCCCTACGGTATTCCGCCCTCAGAATCCACCCCTAAGAACCCATGATTCTACTTACTCCTAAGACCACTAAGATCACTAGGACCACTAAGAACTTCCGTTTGGAAGTATACCAAAACCCCACTAGATCAACCAATGATCTAGGCTTGATCACAAAGATACAAGTCTTCCTTTACAACCAAATTAAATGAATGTTGATTGTTTTGAATCAAGTCATAACCTAACCTAGTGAATCGATTCTAATAGAAAGGATATAAATAGAAGACCCTCGGCACAGCACGCAAGTGTGAATTAAGTACTTAAGTGTCTCTCTTGCAGAATGATGTTTTTTTTAAAGAATGACAGATGAGAATATTAGAACATAAGAGGTGTTAGACTTAGAGGATAGAAGAAGAGAAAATAAAGAGAAAAAATAATGGCAAGAGGTGAGGAATACAAGACCCGAGAGGGGTATTTATAGTCTAAGAAACCCAAAATGGTAAAAACCATTTTGAGTCTGGCGCGCTGCCCGTGTGCCAGCGTGTCGGAAGCCCGACTCTGGTGTTTTGAGTTTTGGCGTTTTAAATACCCGTTCTTGTTAAACCCCTAATTATACTTTACGCTTTGAACTTTCCATCATTCTTACACTCAAGGTTAACCAACTCAAATAAGCATTTGATAAAAACGTTTGTGAAGTGTTTAAAAGAGATTTTGGAGGTGTTTTCCAATTTCAAAGAGAATGAAAGAACCATTAGACAAAGGGTATATCGAGTATTCCTCATATGTAATTGGATTAGTTAGAAGCTAATCATGGTTGAGTGAGTGAGTTGACATGGTTAAGAGAGAAAGAATATGTTTTTTCTTGAAGAGAAATGGTAGATGTTGTATGGGGGAAATTTAAATTTCAAATTCAAATTGTATTATGTGGGTGTGGGTGAGTTGTGTATGAGTTGTCATGATGTGATGGTTTAGAGCCTTAGCTCAAATTCAAAATTTAAATTTTGAATGTTAGGAAAGTTGAGTTGGCAAAGTATGTAGAGGAAGATTAGAGAATGTATGTATGTGTGAGAGATTTGAATTTTAAACTAGAGAGTGTGTGAGTGAAGAGTATAGAGAAAGCTTTGAGTGTGTGTGTGTGTAATTTGAAATTCAAATGAGAGTGTGTGTGAATGAGTGAATAAGAGAATGAAGAGAGAATGTGTAGGTGAGAATGTTGTGATAGGACACATAGGAGCCTATGTTTGAATGTAAGAAACAACAAGTACAAGATATTATATTGTGTTTATGTGGTATCAGTCACCCGGGGTGGATTTGTTTTGTGTTTATGTGGTTCGTATGTTAAGATTTAGTGTTGAATACCTTTGTGTTTTGTTTCGTGCTTATTTTTGTACTGAAAACGATCTCTAAGTCTTCTTAACTTTCAAACTCTGTTGTCTTAAAGGTTATCAAGGTTTATAAATTTGTTTTACAACAAAAATCAACACAAAATGTGCTTAAATCTTATTTTTTGCTTATTTTGTCCTAAAAACTTTCGATATAAAACTAAAACAAAAAAATGACATAAAAATCTTTCTTTTAACGTTAAAACGTGTCAAGTTCACATTTTAATGCTAGTATCAAGTGTTTTATTCAAAGATTCATCAACAAGTCTAAAGCTTTTCGTCAAAAAATCATGTTTTTGAGCATAAAACTAAGATACTATTTTTTTTTATCTAAGTATTGGTATTAATTCGTTTACTTTTGATTACTTAGTCATTTTGGAGTGATTATGGAAAAGACACGAAAAACGAAGAACTTTGGAACAAAAATTATGAAATTCCCATTCTTGATGAAGGATACGGCGTGTCCACACCATTTGTGATACACCGTATTATGTTGCTCAATAGATTTTAAAGAAATACACGTATTTTGACGAATAAGGCTTATCATAGTTCATCAATATGGAGTGATGAAGGCTTAAAGAAGAACTGACCCAACGTATTAAAGGCATATACCATGTTCACCTCATTAATGCAATATGGCGTATTGAAGATATGGGTCAACGTTAACTTGTTATTTAAAGCAATACGTGGATGTTACGCGTACGTCACCATACGGTGTATTCACCATTGGTGATACGTTGTGTTCACGTTTTCACATACCCTTTAAATAGAGGTCATTAGCTACAGTTTTAAACACACAATTCCACCATCCTTAAACTCTAGAACGATAGAAGAACATTAAGAACACCATAGAAAGCCAAAATCAAGTGGGGGAACGTATTTTACATCACCAATCTTATTTCAATAATTCAGTTTGATTTTGAATTTATTATGTCTTCGTTTATTGTATCTTTGATTAAAACCACTTCTGTTGCTACTGAAATTATGGGCTAACACCCTTTGATGTTAGCCGAGTTATGAATACGATTTTTATTTAATCCCATGTTTATGTCGATTTATTACGTTTTGGACTTTTGGATAATCTTTTAGAAGTTTATCGCTCAAATAGTATACTCGTTTACATGTTTATTATCATTATGTATATTGCTAGATTACTTGTTAAGAGATTGGCGCTCTTTTTACTTGTAATTTGTATAAGAATAGGTTAGGGTTTGTAACGACATTAAGAAGACTGTTTGCCGAATTCCCCCATTAGTACTAGAGGTGGACAAAACCCTAGGTTAGATATAAAGTAACAAAGGCATGCAAGTTAGTATAGTGCTTTATAGATGTGGACCAAACCATAGGAAGTAGGTAGGTAAACGGGTAACCCTTATGAGTAACCCTTACCGACACTCTTGATCTATGATCTGGGGGACACCATCGATAAACACTTAATATTAGTTGAAAAACTCCATGCATAGTTGTTATTATAAGCCCCTAGCGACTTACAAGATCATGGCATCTGCATTAGCGTACAACACAAGCTTATGGTGCGGCCTTTACAAATGCAGTGGTAGCTCCCAAAGGGTAGAGATAGACACTATAGAATAAAGTAACCGTGGCCATCTGGCCTTATTTATAAATACGCATCACCAACCTAAAAAATCTAGACTATTGCACTAAGTAAACAGGAATAATATGATCATTGTAGGATTAACTCTGCTGGCACACTTTCCATCACTTGATCACAAACACAACTAATTTACTCGCTTTCTAGTATGATTAGTAGTTAAATTTGTAAACATAAAATCGTGCCAACCTCTTAGAGAGATAGGTATCATAACACTGGCTTTGATGTTATGTTGAGTTGGCACAAATTTGGCCGGCGTTATGATACCCCAACCCGGCGTTGGTGGCCAAGTTAAGCCACCAACGCCATCAACGCCACCATTTTCTTTTTTTTCTTTTAAATGGATTTTTATGTGTGTGTGTGTGTTGATTATGTGTGCTTGAGTGTGTGTAGTGTGTGTGTGTAGTATGTGTTTTGACGTGTGTATGTTTTGCAGGTTGTTTGGAGGAAGAAGAAAACAAAAGTGAGGTAGAAGGAAAAAAAGTAAGGTGTTATGATAAGGTTTGGGCAAAAAGAGAAAAGTCCATCCACTAATTTTTTTTTCATTTTTTATTTTTTTTTATTATAATTTGTATTTTTATTAAATGATTAAATATTTAGTTTGGTTAAATAAATAGAAAAGAAAAAAATGGGTCCCAAAAAAGTGTGTTATGGGATGTTATGATTAGAGGGGTGTTTTGGTGTGTTGGTGTTGAAATGTTAAAGCTGATGTGGCGCTGAGGTGGCAACACTTTTTCGATGTTATCATGTTATGATACCTAGCTCTCTCAGGTTGAAACCCCATTTAAAACATTTCAGAATCTTTAGAATAGCTTTAGTAATCCACTCCTTGCGAATGACCCGTACTTACCTTTTCACTAGCTACGAATGATCAGGTACACTGCTCATTAGTATTTGTCTAGATAGGTTAGTCTGCATTTATAAATTTAAAACTAGACGAAAAATAAGCATAAAAAATGCATTAAACCTTCGTCAGACAACATGATATATCACTCATTGTAACACCCCCAAAATGCATCGCAGCGGAATATGGGTCTGGGGATGGTACATCATAGATCAATAACACAATATATATATAAGAACGACCAAAAAGTCGTTTAAAACTGCTACATTGGATTTAGCAAAGTGTTTGATACAAAAGCCTGAAGCTTTACTTGTTCAAAATATAAAATACAAGATTCTAGTTCATAACAATTTATCCCAAAATGTAATGTGACCAAATCTTTAGCATGTGACATCCAAAATATATAAGCACTAATGTATCCCTTGCACCTCGTGCCTTATTAACCTCTTGAAAAACATTGCTTTAAAACGTCAACATATTGTTGAGTGAATGCATAGGTTTGTAAAGGTATAATGTAGGACCGCAAGATTTCCCCATGATAATGCAACAGATGCAAACATCATAAAATGTAATTACGTTTTCCTAAGCTCATGACACTGAAGCTCAACATGTATGAAATGCAATATAAATTGCCAACATTGCCCGTGATGATGTTCTAACCCGCAACATCCTATGTCCGACATGGTATACGTTCGTTTGTCTAGTGATAGCTAATCACCCGAACGGGGATGTCAATCCTAAATAGATCTATTTATAACATTCGCGCTCACAACAAGTAATTGACAGTTCATGATAATGGGCTCAAAGGGTTATCGCAACTTAGGCAAACACGTAATCGTAATGTAAAATGTCCACTTGCGTCCAATTGTAAAACATGCATATGTTTCTCACCCCAAAACTTGTAAATCATTATAAATGTAAAACGTGGGGCTATGAACTCACCTCGAGTGAATTGAACAATCAACAATGTATATCACAACAGATAATGTGTCACGATAATGACCGAATGCAACCTAATCAAGTATAGGTCGTATAAGTACTAAGCACTTTGAATAACTACTGCTATATATAATTCTATATAGCCACATCACCATCTAATTGCATTTGTGAAATCGTATTTATAAAGTTAAAACGTTTATAAATATTTCATTAGTAAAAACGACGTAACTTTATCGTTTTAAGCCCGTTTTTTACGTTTCTTATGTCCACGCTCTCGAATTAAGATGACGTATCAAAATATTATATTTTAAATAATTGAGTCCCCTGGTGAACAATACTTTTTACTGTTCATATACTTTTATAAAATTATTTTTATAAATTTAATCGTCGTAAACTCGTAAATGTCATATTTTATTCGTTTTAACTCCGTTTTTAGTGATTCTTTCGAGTACGTCTTTGTAATTAAAAGTTTTATCAAATTAATGATGTTTTCAAAATGTTCATGTCTGAGATGAACAGTAACTTTTATAAAATAGTTTTATAAAAGTATTTATTGTCGTAAACTCGCGTAATTCATAACTCCTTCGTTATTAATCATAAAATTATGATTCTTATTGTTTTGAAATCCTAAAGTTATGTACTAACTGATAAAATATATTTACAATTTCATTAGATGTGAATAGTTATTGGTTTTTTTAAAATTTCTTTTATAAACGCGTTTAATTAACGTATAACTTAAAATTAACGTATCTCCTTCGTTATAAATCGGTTTTTCAAGTTCTTTACATGCCCAGGATCCTTGTGATATGTAGTATTTTATAAAATCATAAAATATATATGTTAAGTTTGAATTTTAAACAGCCCACTTTGTTAAAATGTGTTTAAAAGTTGTTTTTATAACCTTTTAGTTTCAACACTTTGTTACAAGTCCATTACAACCCTTAATATCACATGTCTTTCACACCTAGGGTCCTTAGTCCATGATTAGTCTAAAGATTATCCAAGAATCACAAGATCCATAAGTTTACATACTTATTTGACCATAACTTTATATAAGTGTACTTTTTAAGTAACTTGTTTATATATACTTTTTATATATAAATCACACATGTAAAATACTTATACATCCATTATAACATGATATTAACATTCATATATCATATGTAAAAGTTTACCAAACCATAAACAAGTGTAAAAATCCATTTTTAAAAGTAAGTAAGTCCTTGGATGGTGATTAAGTACATAAACATCATATATGCATAAAATCACAAAAGTAAAGAGATTAAGGTTTTTAGGTAACCTTAATATGATGTATGGTGATAAACAACAAGATCTAAACCCTTGTTTAGCAAACAAACCCTAGCTTCAAAGACCTTGAAAACCCTAATTTCAAGTAAACCCCAATCTTGAACTTTCTTGCTTTAACACTTGTAAACCTTAAAGAAAACTTTCTAAATACCTTAGGTTATCTTAGATATGATGTAGGAACACTTGTAATTGTTGTAAATAAAATTTGTATGGATGGTTTATGGTTATGGTTTTTGGTCGTGGCCTATAAGGAGAGAAAGAGAGTGTTTTTGTGTTGTTTTCACCTTGGAAATGAGAGTGTGTGTGTTTATCTTCTAGCTAAGGCATTATATACCTAGGAGACTAGTCAAGGAACACTTAGAGGAATTTTAGGAAGTCTTCGTCAAGTTACTATTTGAGTTAGTAAGAAAAATGATGCATGGTTCTAAAAATATGTGAACCTTCCCATGAAATCAAGGAGGATGGTTGTTAATATAGTTATTGGTTTCTATCTCCATGAATCCGGCCACATGTGTGTATATAGGATGATATTTTGTAAATTTTGGGTATTGGGTATAATTGTGGGTATTTGTTGAAGCGTAGAAAAGTTTTGGTGGTTCCGGGAATGCCTAAACGTATTTTATCGCGAAACGTAATCACTTTACGTAACCAATAAAAATAAAATGAACAAAGTTAATAATTATACTCAAAATAATTACTTAACCACTTGCTTGATTTAAACATTTAATTTGTTTGATGCCCATTACATTGAACATTAATTTTTAGCTTACGCGAATTTAACTTAACGATTATGATTGAAAAGCAAACGCTCGTGGGCAATAATAAAAATACTTAGTGAATATTTGACAAAATAATTGACCCCTAAAAAACACGGGGTGTTATAGTCTTCCCCCATTAAATGAGCCTTGTCCTCAAGGCTTAAGACGCGACACTTGACAACGGTGCAGTCTTTGCGAAGAGATGTGGATATTTCTTTCGAAATTGATCCTCGCGTTCCTATGTAAACTCAGGGCCTCGCCTAGAGTTCCATCGAACCTTGACAATTGGAACACGACTTCTCCTTAATTGTTTGATTTCACGATCCATGATTTTGACTGGTTCCTTGACGAATTAAAGCTTGTCATCAAAATGAAGTCCATCCAACGGAACGACTAATGGTTCGTCGACATAGCACTTTTTCAAGTTAGATACATAAAACGTATTGTGAACCCTGCTCAGCTCTTCAGGAAGCTCAAGCTTGTATGCAACAAATCCAACCTTTTCTAACACCTTGAACGGTCGAACGTACTTAGGGTTCAACTTCCTCCGTTTGCCAAAACGTACGACCCCTTTCCAAGGCAAAACTCTAAGCATAACTTTATCCCCAACTTGGAAGTCCATCGGTTTATGCTTTAGATCGGCGTAACTCTTTTTCCTATCACGGGCGACTTGCATCCTTTGCTTGATCTGGATGATCTTCTCCGTTTTTTCTTGAACTATTTCTAAACCAGTGAGTTGCACTTGTCCAACCTCGACCCAGCACACACGTGAACGACACTTTTGACCGTAAAGTGCTTCAAATGGTGCAGCCTTGATACTAGCGTGATAGTTGTTGTTACATGAAAGCTCGACCAACGGCAAATGGTTAACCCAACCCTTTCCGAAGTCGATCGCACAAGCACACAGCATATCCTCGAGAGTTTAAATAGTTCTCTCGCTTTGCCCGTCAGTTTATGGATGGTACGCAATACTCATATCCAAGTTAGTACCCAAAGCCTTCTGACATGACCTCCTGAAATTTGTTGCGAACCTCGGGTCGCGATCACAAATGATTGAGACAGGGATTCCATGCCTCGTGACCACTTCCTTTAGGTACATTCTTGTCAGTTTCTCCATGGGATCAGTTTCCCTCATGGGTACAAAGATTCCAGACCTAGTAAGTCGGTCGACAATCACCCAAATAGTGTCGTAGCCTTGTGACGACTTAGGAAGCTTCGTGACAAAATCCATAGTGATATTTTCCCACTTCCATTGAGGTATATCGGGTTGTACCAACAATCCTGATGGCCTTTGGTGTTCAGCCTTGACTTTAGCACATGTCAGACATTTTCTAACATTGGTGGCGATGTTGGCCTTCATATTAGGCCACATATATAGCTTCTTTATGTCTTGATACATTTTGTCAGAACCCGAATAAATAGAGTATTTTGACTTGTGGGACTCGTGCATGATCACGGTCCTCAAATCCCCAAACAATGGCAACCAACTCCTGCCATTGAAGCATAGAGTTCCATCCGCACGGGGTTCTAACTTTTCCGTTCTAAATTTCTCTGGATCCTTAGAATTTTTAAGCAACATACCTCCAACATCTTCGTTCTTGATGTTTCTCTAAGTTTCGTGCTTCAGTCTGAAGCATTCCAGTATTTTGTTTAGGAAGATCAACCAATAGTCATCACTAAGGCTCAAACTCTTAATGGTTTACTCCGTTCCTTCCTGCTCAAAGCATCAACAACAACATTCGCTTTCCCCGGGTGGTAACGGATCTCACAGTCGTAATCACTGAGCAGTTTCTAACCAACACGCTGCCTCATATTCAGCTCCTTTTGATTAAGAATGTGGTGTAGACTCTTGTGATCCGTGAACACCATACACTTGGTGCTGTATAAATAGTGTCTCCAAAGTTTCAAAGAAAACACTACCGATCTAAGTTCCAAATCATGAGTTGTATAGTTCTTATGAATTTTTAATTGGCGTGATGCATAAGAAATTACTTTCTATCTTTGCATTAATACAACCGCCCAATCTCCTCATGCACGAATCACCATAGACTACAAAATCTTTCGCTTCCACAGGTAAAGCCATAAATTGGCGCACTGCACATCTTCTGCTTTAATAAATGGAAAGGCTGCTTCTTCTTGTCTCCCCAATTGACAATAACCTTCTGAGTAAGCTTGTCATCGACTTAGGCAATCTTGGGAATCTTTGAAAATCCTTCAATGAATCTCCTGTAATACCCAGCAAGACCTAAAAAGTACCGAATCTCTGTTGGTGTTTTAGGAGATGCCCAATCTTTTATAGATTCGATCTTTGCGGGATCCACATGAATGCCTTGACTATTAATCACGTGGCTGAGAAATTATACCTTGAGAATCCAAAATTCGCATTTAGAGAATTTAGCGTACAACTCTTCTTTCTTAAGCAATTCCAGAATTGCCTTAAGATGCTCTTCATGTTCCTTCTTGTTCTTGGAGTAAATGCGGATGTCGTCAATAAAGACAATCACGAATTTATCCAAATATGGCTTGCACACGCGGTTCATGAGATCCATAAATACCGCCGGTATGTTTGTCAAGCCAAATGGCGTAACTTGGAACTCATAATGACCATATCGAGTTCTGAATGCCATATTTAGAATATCTTCTTCACGTACCCGAAGCTGGTGATAACCTGATCATAGGTCTATCTTAGAATAAACACTGGATCCTTATAGTTGATCAAATAGATCATCGATCCTTGGGAGTGGATAACGATTCTTCACCGTTAGCTTGTTCAGCTCTTGGTAGTCGATGCACATTCGAAACGATCCATCCTTCTTCTTGACAAATAAGACCATAGCTCCCCAAGGTGAGGAACTGGGTCTTATAAAGCCCTTGTCGGATAGCTCTTTTAGTTGCTCTGACAACTCTTTCATTTCGGAAGGCGCCAATCGATAGGTGCGTGCTTCAGGTGCGAGCCCAGATTCAGTTACGATTTTAAATTCCACTTGTCGAGTCGTAGGAAGACCCGACAAATCCTCAGGGAATACATCAGGAAAATATCGAACTATCGGTACGTCCTCAAGTCGCTTCTTCTCCGACTTGTCTTCCGTCTCCTTTGTAGTAACGTTTGCCAAAAAGACTGGACATCCTTTTAACATGTATTAATGTGTTTTTGTGTATGAGATAATGTGCAGACGAGCCTCATTTCCTCGATTGCTTCCATCACCGTGAACGATTAGAGTTTCATTTCCCCAAGGGATACGAACGATCTTCTCAGCACACACAATGATTGCTTGGTACTTTACATCCAATCCATACCAATTTATAGGTCGAATAAACCTGGGCTCTACCGGCATTAATTTCTAGTTGAATGGGTGGTTAAGGATGTTTATTGTCAACCACAGGATATGTGTTCAACACTAATTATTCTTCCCGTCGGCTGTTCTACTTCAATATTAATTGATCTATTGCTGTTTGTGTGATATTCAATTAGGGAGATAAATAATGCTGTAGTCAAATACTCCTTTCGGCTCAGTGTTGATATGTTTGTTGCATAGCGGTTGTTTAGAAGTAACATACCCGTCATGACGTTAGAGTCTGGGTTTGTCCCTGCATGGCCTACCGCATACACTTTCGCTGGAGCATTTACATTTCCTGTTGGGTTTCCTTGATTGTTGTTGTTTTTTAGTTTTGGACATTCCCTTTTAAAATGTCCTTGGGCAACAAATTCATAGCAAGTAGGCTTCTGACCTATCCCAGTACCCCTTTGGTTATTAGCGGTGTTGGCATTAGCATGACTCCTGCAATCACAGGCCAGATGGCCAACTCGATTGCACTTGTGGCGTTTGGGAGCACACAGACCATCGTGGTGATAATTACACTTAGGGCATAGGGGTTTAGATCCCCCGTATAACTTCTTCTCATCAGTCCCTGCAGCATAAGCCCTGCCGGTGTTCTGCCTCTTGTTTTGTGGTTGTTTTTGTTGGTTATTATCTTGCTTTCTCTTATTCTCTATCTGACGATCAGCAAAAGTTTAGATTCTCTTATCCATCAGTTCGGTTGCTATTTCAGTTGCCTCTTGCATTGTCTTAGGCTTTGATGCTACTACACTTCTTCGTGGAATCATTTGTCGGTAAACCACCACATATCTCTCAATTTCTTTCTATTTCTTTATGACACATTCTAACTACTCAAACAATGCTAGTTCCTGTATTCGTTGGTTGTAACCCTATCTCATCGGTTCCTTTCACTTTAAATCTCACAGTCGATTTGAGCTTCTTAATCTTGGTCCTCGGGCAGTACTTGTCAGTCATCTTCTTTTTCAGTTTTTGTCCAAGTCATTGCATAAGCAACGTCATTACCAACAGTCCTAACGTGGGAGTTCCACCACGTTAGAGCATTTCCCAGAAGAGTACAAGTGGAGAACTTGATTTGGTTTTTCCACTAGATGGGGAGTTGCTTATACGGAACATAGGGGGTTTCCATTTTACTCCAACACCATTGAGTCAATACGAACAACTCCTTTCTGAGCCTTTGAAATTTAGAGGTTGGAACTTCTTAAAGTTGGGGTAAGTACAATAATGAGTGGCTCAGCTCTTTTCTTCTAACACAAGTTTCCTGGTATTGGCTGTCTTTCACCATTCGTGCCTATCTGATAGCGTCACATGTTTGCCATAAGCGACAGAACGTGGTCATTAATTGCCTGAAGCGGGGCAGTAGTGACAGAAGTGGTGCTGTTTTGCGGGCTGGTGTTGATTCTGGTGGCTCTTTTTGTGCCATTATCTTCAATCATAAGAAAATATTATACCGTTAGATCGTAAAATCATAACAATGACTATGACATATACAGAATAAGTTAAAATGAGATCCACAACACCAGTGAAATATACAACTGAATCAAATATTAACAATGGATAAGCTAAAATGCATTCTTCAATATAAACTTGATTACAGACGTGACATAATACAACCTTCCATATATAAATTGGAAAAACTTACATGAATGGTTCATATACAAAACGTTTCACTACGATTGGTTACAAAGATAAAAGAATATATTCAACTAAAGTCCATACTACCCGAGATGTTAACTGTAATACTTTTGTATGCTATACAAAATAGCTAGCATAACACAGATCTATGAACTGATACCGGTCTCTTGGTGTATTCGGTAGCAGGAACTCTAGCGGGTCCATGTCGACTCTAAAGTGCTGTTAACTGTGTCTGTAGTGTCTTCATTAATTTTAGGGCCTCTGTCAACTGTGTCTGTCTCCTGCGGTCTGTTGCCCGCACCTTTGTGATCTCTGACTGTTGTGCTACCACCTGGGTGCGTAATTCCATAACCTCAGTACATGCGAGGTTACTCGCATCCATAGACCGTCCCCAAGCCTCTCGAGACATCCTGGCCTCAATCTCTATAAGCCTAGCTGTGCGAGCATGTGTACGCCTATCCCTAAACAACATGTTGACCCGACTGGTCACCATATGTAGCTCAGTCTGTGCATCATCCATTCTCCCATATATCTCATCGGTATCCTGTCTCACAGTCGTGACAAGGTTTGTTCACCGTCGACCCTAAACTCTGTTCATCAGTCGTTGGGGCCATGGCATACAATGCATCTCATCCCAAGTGTCGATAATCCCATAACCAACATCTCTCTCTAGATCTCGCATAATCTCATCATCCAGAGTGGTAATGAAACCATAGTCTCTCCTGAAATGTCCATCAGGTCTAGCAGTGGGAGCAGATGAACTCTTGCCCACCTCATATCTTAGACTAAGGCAAAGCATAGCCTCTTCTGAGGCGATAAGAAAGCCTCATGAACATCTGCTCTATGGTTAGTAGAGGGAAGAAGCAAAAGTGGTGATGGAGTAGGTAGCGATATAGGTAGGAGTGGTGGTGTCTCGGATGGTGGTGCCTCTGATCGAGGTGCCAAGATATAGGTGGATGGTGCAGCAGCTCTCAACATGGCCACAGATGCCCTGGTACATGGAAGTACAATAGGTGATGGTAGTGGTAGTGGATGGTATGACAACCATGACTTGAGCAGGTTAGTCAAACCGTTAGTGTTGACTTATGGATTTGTTGCAATATATGGTATGTGTGATTATATGTATTTATATGCGTTTATGTGGGTTATGTGAGATTGGATAATCAATTCATTGAGCGTGATCATCTCATTGGGATTGGATTTCCGTTGGATATTGTGAAGTTTATTTCATTCACTTTTGGGGACAAGGAAATGATTTTGTGATTTAAGCGTTTTAGTGATTTATCGTGTAAGTAATTATACGTATACGTATTTATGTGTTAGTAATATTAGGATGAGATTAAGTTTTAGTAGTAAGGATATGAAAGAAATGAGTTTGATAAAATATGAGTGTTTTTGAGGGACTTTCTATTTATAGAAAGTGAATTTATGAAATGAAAAGTATTTTTGGAAAAGTATAGTAAATTGCATTTACGCAAAAAGGTATGCGCAAATAAGCTAAGGTTTTTATAAAAACTTAAGGTAATATTAATAATTAAGTAATTAATTAATTAATAAAAAAAATAAAAAGCGAAGGATTCGGCCGGTTTGGAAAAAGAAAAGGAAAGAGGAAAAAAAAGAGTTTTAATAGGAATCAAATACTAATTAGGATTTATCTAGGATTCTTATTGTGGCCTATAAATACAAAACAAAATCCCTAACCCTCCCCCCTATTGAGATCGGTCGAACAGAAGAAAAAGTATGATTTTTTAAGTCCAAACGTTTTAGTATGCAATCAGATCCGAATTGGGACTGTTTTGAAGTTTGATTTTCTTAGGAGTACTTGTGCATGTAAATGGCTCTTGGGAATTATGAGGTAGTTAATATACTCATATATGAACATAGATGATTTTTGGTATGAATTATGAAGATCATTAAGTAAGGGTTTTGAGTGCGTTAAGTCACATTAAAATTCTGCAGTTTGAAACAAATTATGACTAACTAGTGAAACTTGTTATCAAAGTAGTTAAAATTTGGTATGGTGTCGGGGTGACCCATGGGGTTAATAGAACACCTTAGACATCCATCATATGATTCTTACATATGCTTTAAGCTTTTGGCTTAGTAGCGTGTAACACGAGTTATTTTGTTGTATAGATTGTGCTAGTTGTTTGTGAAGCTTATTGTTAGAATCTTTTGGGAAAGCTAAGCAAAGGTGAGTTTCATAGCCCCTTTTTCTCATGATATTTTGGGGTGAGAATGATGCTTGTCTTATCTTGTTTGGTTGTCTTGTCTTGTTTGGTTTTGCTTGTCTTGTCTTGTCTTGTAGATATTGTTATGTTATGAGATTTGGAGATGGGGTAACGTTCCTACCCAGTGTTATAAGATGTGACTTCGCCTACTTTGTGGGTTCTTTTTTTTTTTGTTCGGTTTTTTAGGTAAGAATCTTTGGAGGTGATATAACTACCTGTGATATTGTGACTTCGGTACCAAGAGTCTGGAATTGGGATTTGTATTCCTTTCTATGACTATTAGTGGAGCGGCGAGGTACGCCTACCTTATTGTTTTGTTTATGATGGGGATCTGGCACGTTCGTCCGTTGTATGTTACTTGTTGTCATGAATTGTTTTGGTAATTGTGTCAGTTTATTGAAAGTTATTTTTAATAATGTGGTATGTCGTAAACCTATGAATCTCGCTCAACTTTATGTTGACGCTTTAAGCATCATTTTCAGGTGATCTTAATGGTGCTAAGATAGAGCAAAGTGGCTAGAAGAGACCGTAGGATGCTTGGAGTTTCTTTATGCTTTCTGTTTGAATAAATGCGTTTTCATGAATTGTTTGGAATTATGTTTTGCATGTATTTTATTGCGAGGCCTCTTCAATTTTAAATAAAGACACCATTAGGTTTTGGGTATTGTTATGACACTTTGTGTCTTTGCTTTACTTTAGTTTTCATTTTAGTATTCTCTATATAGACACCATGTGTTGTGATGATATCCATTCTTGTTTACGCCTCGCGTTTCCGCCTTGGTGGGGTGTAACAGATTCATATCAGAGCCATTGGTTATAGAGAACTAGGTGGTTGAGCCTAGACTATAGCTTAAGGGTCCCTCATATAGACGCATTTAGGGCTTTTGTGTAAGTATATACCTATTATGCTTATTTTCCCTAAATTTCATGAAGTGCATTATATATATATATATATATATATATATATATATATAAGTTGGGTTTTCTTTGTTATTTGCGTCCGTATCTGATACAGTATGTTTATGTTGTTTATGTTGGATGTCTTCCCCCTAGGCGTCAGCGTTACCGTTGGAACATTGCGTTTGCAACTGGTTGTAGGAGAATGGGTAGGATGAAGCGGACTAACCGCAGAATCCGAGTCCCTGCTTTTATGCGTTCATATAGAATCGAGGAAGAGTTGATTTTGGTTAAGACTTTTTGTAAGGAAGTTGAGGAGTATGTGACCAAGGTAATCGCTAAGGATGGTACTGTTACCCGCTTTAAAGGATGATTTCCTCAATTCATTGAAGAAGAAGAAGAAGAAGAGAAGAAACCTAAGCCTTATAACTTATATAGATTTATGGATCTCATGGAAAATAAGCAAGTGAATGCTAAGAATGGGTTTGCACCCCATAGGATACCTTAGCCTGAGGGAAACCACAATAGATGGCTGAGTGAGGAAGAAGAAGCCGACTTAGATAGTGAATCTACTACAAGTAATCATCCCCACACCGGTTGAGTTGGAAGATCAATGAAGGAGTGCAGCTTGAGCCGTTGTTTAGTATCGTCTTTTGTTTGTGTCATGTTCGTCCTCGTCATTCGTTTTGTTTTAGTAGGCGTTTAAAGCCATTGTTCGAGATGTTATTTTGGTGTCAAATATTATTCAAGTATTTTAATAATAAGGCTTAAGCATTTATGATTATTTCTTCTATTGTGTGATGATCATATGTGTAATGTGTAAGATTATGTACATGAAGTGTTTTCATAGGAGTGAGTACATGCGTGGAAGGGGCATGCTATAAATTATGGTGGCTAACATAATTTTACATGCGCCACATCACAAGTTGGACTTGTAAGTATGATTTAATGGATTTGATTTTATTGTGATGTGGTGGTATGATTGTACGTTTATGTATGGGTAGAATTGTAGGGTGTCGCCTAACGTAAACTATCCTTCTATTTCATAAAATGCATCCACGTCGTGCTACTGGTGAGAATGAAAACCCTCCTGACATTACGACTCTTCCTGCGCAGCAACTGCAAAACCTCTTACCTGAAATAGTTAATCAAGTGACTGCTAGTGTCAATCCTAATGCGAACAATGGTAATGGTAACGGTGGCAATGGTGGAAATGGTAACAATGGGTGTACCTACAAGTCTTTTATGTCTTGTAACCCAAAGGAGTATGATGGGAAGGGTGGTGCAATTGTACTTACGCGTTGGATAGAGAAGATGGAAATTGTGATTGATAATAGTGGTTGTGCGGAGAACCAAAAGGTGAAGTATGTCGCTATTTTATTGGTAAACAAAGCTTTGACTTGGTGGAATACTCAAGTCCAAGCAAGAGGTAGAGAAGTGGCAAATGCTATGTCTTGGAATGATTTCAAGGCATTATTGGTGGAAGAGTTTTGCCCGAGTAATGAGATGGAAAGGCTAGAGAATAAGTTCTGAAATCATAAGATGATTGGAGCTAATCATGCTGGATACATGGATCGATTCCATGAGTTAGCCAAATTGGTTCCCCATTTGGTCACACCTGAGTCTACAAGGATTAAGAGGTATTGGATGGACTGGGCCTAAGATTTCGAGGAAATGCTCAAGGGCAACTCAACCAGCTACTATCAAGTGCAATATTGAGGGCTGGATATTAACTGATGAAGCTGTTAGCAATGGGACGCTAACTAAGCTCTGAGAAGAGAAAGAGTGAGGATGAACCTGCTAAGGCTAGTGGATCTAGAAGGGATGTAAAGAAGGCAAAAGATGGTACTAACTTTGTGGCGGCAGCTCCATCAAGAGAGGGGTATGCTGGTTTACAACCCTGGTGTGCTAAGTTCCATACACATCATTATGAGAAGGATAATTGTAGGGTATGTTTCAATTTCTAGAGGCCCGATCATTTTGCAAGAGATTGCGGTTCACGTGCGATACCGGCAGCACCTGTGAATGCTGTTGATGCAAGGCCTAACCAAAAAGCATGTTATGAGTGCGGTGACCCTAACCACCTTAGATATGTTTGTCCTAAGTTAAACCGAGAATCTGGACAATCTGGGAATCAGCTAGCTTTGGGATGGCGTCGTAATGATCGTGGTGGTGGGAATTAAGTTAGAGGATGAGCGCACAATGCAAACATGAATGCGGCAGAGGCTGCCAAGGATTCAAGCGTTGTCACGGGTACTTTTCTCTCTATAACGCTTCATTTTCTACTATTCTGTTTGATACTGGAGCTGATTTTAGTTTTATCTCTACTAAATTTGCGCCTATACTTAATGTGAAACCTAGTATAGCAAATCCTGGTTATGTGATAGAGATAGCTGATGTAAGAGAGTGGAAGTTGATAGGATTATCCGTGGTTGCAAACTAAAACTAGGATTTTCCCTATTCACTATAGATTTGATACCTTTAGGGCACGGTAGTTTTGATGTGATAATAGGAATGGGTTGGTTGTCCCACAATAAAGGCCGTGATAGTATGTCACGAGAAAGTAGTGGAAATTCCCTTAGTGGATGGCAAGATACTGAGAGTTCATGGAGAACGTGTCAAAGATTCAACTAAGGCATTGAAGAATGCAAAAGTGGACGAACCTAAGATTAGTGATATTTCCGTGGTCCGAGAGTTTGTCGAGGTATTCCCGGATGACTTGAAAGGATTACCACCGCAACGACAAGTTGAGTTTCGTATCGAATTAATTCCTAGAGCGACGCCTGTTGCGAAGTCTCCCTATCGTTTAGCGCCCTCGGAGATGCAAGAATTGTCTGAACAGCTGAAGGAGCTGCAAGACAAGGGTTTCATACGACCTAGTCATTCTCCATGGGGAGCACCTGTGCTATTCGTGAAGAAGAAGGATGGATCTATGCGTATGTGTATCGACTATCGTGAATTGAACAAGCTAACCGTGAAGAATCGTTACCCTCTTCCGAGGATTGACGACTTATTCGATCAATTGCAAGGTGCGCGTTATTTTTCTAAGATAGATCTTTGATCTGGTTATCACCAGCTTAGAGTGCATGAAGATGATATTCCGAAGATGGCGTTCTGAACAAGGTATGGGCATTTTGAGTTTACCGTTATGCCTTTCGGATTGACCAATGCGCCAGCTATTTTTATGGATTTGATGAACCGAGTTTGTAAACCATATTTGGATAAGTTCGTTATCGTATTCATCGATGACATCTTGATATATTCAAAGACGAATGAGGATCACAAGGTTCATCTAAGATTAATATTGGAGTTGTTGACAAATGAGAAGTTGTACGCAAAATTCTCTAAGTGTAAATTTTGGCTACAAGAGGTGCATTTTCTTGGTCACGTGGTGAATCAAAGTGGTATTCATGTAGACCCGAGTAAGATCGAAGCAGTGAAGAACTGGAAGGCCCCTAATACACCATCTGAAGTTAGATCATTTCTAGGGCTGGCTGGTTATTATCGACGTTTTATCGCGAATTTCTCCAAGATTGCCAAACCTCTCACCTCGTTAACTCAGAAAAAACAAAAGTATGAGTGGGGCGAAGAGCAAGAAGCGGCATTTCAGACCTTGAAGAATAATTTATGCGATGCGCCAGTTTTGTCTCTACCCGATGGAGTGGAAGATTTCGTAGTTTAGTGTGATGCGTCTAATCAAGGATTGGGATGTGTGTTGATGCAAAGAGACAAGGTAATTGCCTATACATCTAAACAATTGAAGATTCATGAGAAGAATTACACTACACATGACTTGGAGTTAGGAGCGGTTGTGTTTGCGCTTAAGACCTGGAGACATTATCTTTATGGCACGAAGAGTGTTATATACACGGATCATAAGAGTCTTCAGCACATATTTGATCAGAAGGATTTGAATATGCGTCAAAGGAGATGGATTGAGCTGTTTAGTGACTATGAGTGTGAGATTCGCTACCATCCTGGTAAGGCGAATGTTGTAACATCCGAGAATTTTCGGAATTTTAAAGGAGATATAAGTTATTCCTAGGTTGAATTATCAAAAACGAGTAGTTAAATTACGTTTTCATTATTCGGACTCTAAAGCAATTTGATGTAAAACGACATTCCTGACAACTTTTTAGTTTTGACCAAGACCCGAAAACAGTCGAAAGGTGACTGAAATGCCCTCGCAAGATTTAGAAACGAGAAAATAATTAAATTATAATTAATTTACACTTTTATTATAATGAAAATATTAATAAATTACTAGTCTTCTATTTTTCAGTAACGTTTGTTGATAACGCAAATATACGAGTTAAAAATTTATTTCTATTTTTACTTTCGAACGAGACGTAACCGGTTCACCAAATAAATAACGAACATTTTTATAAATGTTATAAAAAAATTTACGAAATATTATCAAATAAATACTCATTTTTATCAGAAAAATGATTTGGAAAATGGCGCAAGTTTCGAGATTTGAATCGTCCGTTAAGTCGCTCAAACGAGTCCCGAACCGTATAAGTTATAAAACGTATTAAAAAGTTACACCTTTCAACCCACTTACTATTATAGACATTGTCACTTTTTTATATATATTTATATATATTCTATATATATATATTATATATATATATATATATATATATACTATATATATATATATATATATATATATATATTAATATATTGATAACTGATACATTTTTAATTTATTTCCATTTTCATACATATCACCACACATTCTCATCTTCCATCTCTCTTCCTCTCTCTCCGGCCAGACTGCCGCCGGTCAGGGCCCATGCCCACCGGCCACCATCCAACTTCGCTGGGAAACTTTTCCGGACTGGAGTTTTACGGCCAAGACCAAAATCGATCCTCATCGTCGGATCTAATCCATCCCCCACTACCACGCGGCATCCTCGGCGACCTCCCCCACACCACCAGCCCACTACCGTTCACTTCACCAACCACCCACCTCACCACCGCCGCAGTCTCTCTCACATCGTTCACCCCCCACCAGCCGATCTCCATTACCATGGCTCACCATAATCTATAGTCATCATCACCGCGACAACGCCGGAAAACTTTTCCGGCGGATTTTTCCGGCGAACACCAAATGTGTTCCTCTTCTTCCGATCTACCCAACCCACTACCCCACTCGCCGCCACGCGCCTTTTGCCCCCCCTCCGGCTGTCTCAGCCGCGCCACCATAACACCACCACCACCACAGCGGGTGGGTTCGTTTGGATCCGGCAACAGCAGCAAGGGCTGCGTTTGTTTTTCCCGAGCACCACAAGGGTGCGTCGGTTTGATTATTTCACCGAGAATGGGTGCATTTGGTTTTAATAAAACAGCCCACGAGGGGCGTTTGTTTCGGGACAGCCCTAAAAGGGGTGGTTGTTGGTTTGATATTGCCACCGAAACCACCACCGCAAGGTGGTGTTCGGTCGGAGCCACGCACAAGGGTGTGTTTGGTATAGTGGCAGCCCTAGGGGCGTTTGTTTGTTCGAGTGTATCGGCCCGCAAGGCTGCGTTTGAATTGTTGGCTCAAATAGGGTGCGTCCGGGTTGGTTATTAAAAACGCAGCGGTGCGTTTGGCTGTTGAGAACAGCCATAGGCTGTGTTTGGTTGGTATTTGCACCAAGAGGGTGCGTTTGGTTGGCTGCCACCACCACAAGGGTGCGTTTGGCAGTCAACACCACCACTAGAGGGTGCGTTTGATTATCTATAGCACCATCATGGTGCGTTTGGTTTGTTATAGCACGGAATTAGGTGCGTTTGGGGTCCGGGTCAGCAGCAAAGAGGCTGCGTTTGGTTGTTATGTGGCACCAAGGGGTGCGTTTGGTTTTTCTATCTCGCACAAGGGTCCGTTTGGCTTAGTAGAAAACAACTAGGGGTGCGTTTGGTTGGGGCAGAAATCACCAAGGGGCGTTTGGTTCTCGAGTTTCACACGTTAGGGTGCGTTTGGTTTATACTTCACGAAAAGGGTTCGTTTGGTTATATATATAAAGGGTGTGTTTGGTTTAGCGAATCGGTTAATAAATATAACGTGAGATTTTATATTATAAAAACCGGACTAAATTGGTGGTTTAAATTGGTTAAATAAATATAACGTTTATTATTTGGTTTAGTTTAGATATAATAAAATATATAAATATATTATATCTAAAAACGCGAGTGTTTGAAATATTAACACGTTAATAATTACAACATATATTGAATATGGAAAACGTCGAGTTTTGCGAAAATGGAAAGCGTTATATAAACGGAGAATTCATGATGGAATTTATATAATTTACTATATTTACGATTCACTGAAACTGCTATTATTCTATAAACCGATAAAGGAACTAAGTTATATTTTAAAGATATACTAAAATATAACTGTATAATAACCTGACAACGAACGAAAACTATACTTTTACAATGAGACGAACTGTTTTAGACGCGACCCGTCGAAGAAACGAAATATATTTTATAAAATATTATTTATATTTTATAATGATTATAAACTGTTACAAGCATCGGTTGTTTAATCCATAACGTTAAGACATGTGTCTACCATTATTCAAAGTCTTTTTATTAATTAAATTGGTTGTCAAACTAATTGGTTTAATTAATTATTCACACTTATTATATAATACCTGCAAGGTATTATATACTTTTCATTAATCTTTGGATTGATTGTCCTTGTTATATAATTCACGGTAGGAATTAGATAAGGGTTATTTTTCATAAGTAATATATAAAGAATATATATTACACACTTTGCGTATATTTTCAATTTATTTATTTAACCAACCACCAAACCATTACAACGTTAAATCTAAATCTTCATCAACGCGTAGCGTTGATGTAACCATTCATCGGGAAACCCAAATACATTATCCTAGGCTAGTGGATCTTAGCCGTTAAGATTAGTTGCAACTTCTTGATCGAGCCGCTTCGTCTTCCGTTCGTGTTGTGCATATTAGATGCCTATCTGTCAATCGTTCTTCATCATCAAGGTGAGTTCATAACATCGCTTTTCAATCTTTTGAATGTTTATAAACCTGCGAGGGGGAATACATGCTTGTCTACAAACTCTTTACTTACTGGATTATTTTATAACAATGTGATCGTTTTAAAGGATATTATGAGTTTAATAGCCTCACTTTTACTCGTTTTGGATAAATATTTTATATATTTTTGGGGTGAAAACATGCATTGTTTTATATATGGACACAAGTGGATCAATTTTATATTATGATTACGTGTTGCCTAACTAGCTAATAACCCAAGTTGAGCCCCTTTATCATGAACTGTCAATTGCATAGATGTAGTTGTGAATTACATTATGTGAGCACGAATGTTATGAATAGATCTATTTGGGAAACGACCCCCCCATTCGGGTGACTAGCTATCACCAGGAACGAACGTTATAGCATGTCGAATTTGGGGATGTTTCGGGTTAGACATCTAATCGGGGCAGAAATTGCAATATATATTATTGCAAGAAAGATCGTCGAGCTTCAGTGTCATGAGCTTAGGAAACGTAATCAGGGTCTCGTGATGTTTGCATTTGTTGTTTCATCACGGGAAGTTTATATGTTTGTGATAGTTGCAGTTTGCTTTATCACGGGGAAAATCTTGTGGTCCTATGTTATATGTTTTGGCGACTATTTGGAGATTTAAAAATGAGGTCTGGCAATGTTTTTGCAACTGTTGATTTTTAAGAATCAATATATATTTTTGCAAGGACATTTGGAATTAACTGGTCAGATATAACTTTGAAACCTTTGGGTTATTATTCATATCTAAACTAACCTATGAACTCACCAACTTTATGTTGACGTTTTTAAGCATGTTTTTCTCAGGTGAATTAGATGCTTGGATTATCTGATGTGCATTGGAGTCTAAATTGACAAGATTTCATAATTGGATTTCTACAAATGATCAAATCTCGTTGTGTCGTTTTCAAGCTTTTCATTGTGATGCAATTATGGGACAACTATTATTTTGATTTCAGAAAATCAATGAGATTGTTTTACAAACGACCGACTTTTTAGAGGTCTCCTCTTGTATCTAGCGCTGTGAAGTATATGAGTAGGTCACCCATTGGTATCCGCTGCATTGTATGAAATATGGGGGTGTAACAGATTAATCTAGATCACTGCTATAGAGAACTAGGTTGCATATTTTACCCTAGACTATAGTCGTTTTCACAAACATTGCATCACATCAAACATTTTCAAAGTGCATACACGCTACATTACTTATGTGCTTACATACGGCTGCAATAAGTGGTTACTTTGACATACAGATATGTAATAATTATCTTACATCCTTCTTTACGTAAATCGGCACGTTTATTTATATAAGAGTTAGTTACCAGAGCATTTCTTAAGACATTGTGAGTTGCACAATGGTCTCAATTATACCTCAGACATTGTGAGTTATACAATGGTCTCATTTTACTTCTTAGACATTGTGAGTTGCACATGGTTTCATTTTCGTCTCCACAGGCATTGTTAAGTTAAACAATGGTCTCTAAGGACATTATTATTTTTCTTCGTAGCTTTTATACTATAATGTATTACACGAAGACGTTATAATTTTTGTTTACAATGGAAATATGTATGAAAAAAATGTTTTTTCTAAGTAATTACAAGTCTATATCGGCAGACTGGTAAATATGAAGGATTGAATACGATAATTTCATGTTAACAAACCGACACAACCCCGTCACAGTTCTATTTACATAGGATTATGTATGAATCTAAGTATTACAAGTCTTGTATGCTGGACTGTAATAGAAGATTTGATATATAATCTGCTATGTTGATATCGATCATAGAGATCTTTACTTATATTTACTCTAACCGAGTAGTCATTAACTATCTTGAACTCTATGTTGATCTCGCCTGGCAGTTTTTACTCCCAGCTTCCAAAGACGAGTTTGGAACACTCGTCCCATACTCATTAAAGCACATGCATCGTCATGTCATCCACCACCTTGAAAATTTTGGGTACACGTATTGCATCGGGATTTATTAAGTAGATATTTTATAATCTGTTTTATTTAAATGAATTGGGACTCCTCTTTCATTTAAATAAAACAATTGGGTAAATCACCGAACCAATAAGTTTAACAATTGATTATTTACGAATAAATTAGGACGCATCTTTAATGCAAATAATGAATTATAAATAAGTGGCCTTAATGGTATCCGATATTACACGGAGTAGAACCTACATTCGAACTCGCCAGAATCTGTTAAAAAGGGCCTAGAGAACACAATCGGTGTCTTGCTACTCAGCAGAATCTTAAGGCCTCACTTGGAGCTGCCTTATCACATTCTTAAGTTATTACTTTTTCCGTTGCTAATCCTCGTGATCACGAACTGTTCGTAAAACTAACAGACTTGTTACACACTGACGTTAATGAGTTTATTCTCCTTAAGACTAGCGACTGAGTACCATAATCCGCCGTCTATCGCATAAGCATTCTCGCGAGCTCCTCTCATTTATTGAACTTTATTCTGGGGATATTGTTTCTCGGAGGGTCCTCACCCTCTGCATCCCATCACCATTTGTCATAGTTATTGTCGTTATGGTTGCTGTGGTTGGGTCCTGGAGTGGTCCCAGATTGTACAAACTTTATCAACTAAGTGATGAAAGCCCACCTTAAACAGGATAAGCATAGTTCGATATAGTATTCCATTGATTACTCATTGCAGACAAAATAGTACATAACCAATTTAAGTCACTGATACTAATTAGTACTAACGTGCCAAGTAAGTTTGATAAATACATCCATACATGACGTTGAATGTGAAATTATCGAACCTTACAGATAGTAGAAACGAGACTCCGTCCTCGGACATTTAGAAACTTATACAAACATACTCACGCGACTACACCTTCTTCTTGAGGTTTTTCACTATAATGAGAACTTTCCCCCTATAACGCGGTTATACCAGTCATAAGATCTGTAATGATATATTTTGAGATACCTATTCTAATGGATTGGATATCCTGGTCAACCTAGCCGAAATTTATGGATATTAAGAAATGTCGAAACATTAGATATTGCTGAATAAAGTCTCAGCGGTCATGTTCAAATGGCTTAGAAAATCTTTAAGATCTTGTCCTAGTCACACTAATAGGCGGATAACACAGATTTAAGTCTCGGGACGAGATTTCTTTAAGGGGTAGGTACTGTAACATCCGGTAATTTTCGGAACTTTAGATAACTATCTTACCCTGTGACTTTTCGGGTCTGGCTTGACTTATAAGAACGATCATCTAAATCACGTTTTCACGACTCGGACTCTAAAGCAATTTGATTGAAAATGATATTCCAGACAACTTTTCTCAGTTTTACCCCCCCCCGAACCTGAAAACCAGCAGAAGAGGCTAAAACACAGCCTCGCAAAGTTTTGGAAAAACCGCACACGACGCGTACCGACCCGGAAATGATTAAAGATAATTTAATTATCATTTTTATTAAATAAAAGTATTTAATAAATTAGTTATCATTTATTCAAAAGCGTTGTTGATAACGCGAATACTCGAGCTTAAATCCATTTTATATTAAGTTCGGACGAGGCGAAAGCCGGTTCGCAAATAATAAACAATATTTTTATTAAATGTTATAAAATATTTATGAAATACTATCAAATGAATACTCATTTTTGTTGGAAAAATGATTTGAAAACCAATGGCGCAAGTTTCATGACTTGAATCATTCGTTAAGTCGCCCAAACGTGTCCCGGACCAATATTCTATAAAAGTTTCCCAAAAGTTACACTTTTGGCCCTTGTGAAAATACTACGAAACTAACCCCCATATATTTATAACTTGTCACAATTAATTATAACTTTTAAAACATTTATATAAATATAAAAAGTTTTATATTTTATTTCATTTCCATCTTTATACACACACACAAATGCATAACTCTCTCTCTCTCTCAAGTATTCCCGGCAGCCCCCACCGCCGGCCACCCTGCCGCCGCCGGAAAACTTTTCTGGCGGAGTTTTCCGGTTAGCTTCAAAAAGCTTCCTCGTCACCCGATCTACCCGACCATCTACACCACTCGCCCCCACTCGCGCTTTTTCCCTCCCCCACCGGCTGCCACAGCAGCCGCCACCCCATCATCATACACCATCACCGCCACCTCACCGTCGCCATCATCATCATAACCAACACCACCATCCTACCACCCACGCCACCACCACAGCCGCCACCTCCCAAGGGTGCGTGTGGTTTTAAACCACCACGACAAGGGTACGTTTGGTTGTTGTGAAGCACCAAGGACACATTTAGTTTTCGTGTAAACCCAAGTAGGGTGTGTTTGGCAGTCACAAGACACCACAAGGGTGCGTTTGACAGCCCACAACACCACGCAAGGGTGTTTGTTTCGGTGGTTCCACGGCAACTGAAAAGAGGTGCGGGTTGGTGTTTTATCCCCCGCCCCCAAAATGGCACACAAGGGTGGCGTGGGGTTGGGGCCTAGCCAGAGACTGCGTTTGGTTATAAAATGGCAGCGAAGGGTGCGGTTGGGTTTTGACTGAGTCACCATGGAAGGGTGCGTCTGGTTCTTGTTGCACCAGCAGGGTGCGTTCGGTTCGAGTCTAAACCCGAAGAGGGTGCGTCCGGTTTTGGGTTAACACCCCAAAGGGTGCGTTGGTTTTCATGGCAACATGGGGGTGTCGGGTCAAACCACCAGATAGGGTGCGTTGGGTTGTAGCATAAGCCCCACATAGGGTGTGTTTGGTTATTTAAAACGGATTAGGGTGTGTTTGGCATAATAGAAAACGTAAGGGGTGTTTGTTTCTGGGTTTGACACATTAGGGTGCGTTTGGCCTGTGACAGCCGCCCTAAGGTGTTGTGATCCGCTCTTGCCTACACCTTAATATATATATATAATAATAATAAATATATAAAAATATATATAAGAGAATAGTCTAAAAGCAGAGTCAATGATACCGAGAAGTAGTATAGAGCTTTCCCGGGTCGTAAATCCCCAACGAGGCTGGAATGGTAAATCGATACGATCGAAGATTTGAGTTTGAAGGAAGGAATGAGTTTGGGAAGTTGAAAAAGTCAAATTAAACAATAACGGACTAAAACGTTTAAGAAAAACCTAAAAATTATGGAATTAAACTAGAAAACGAAAGCCCGAATCCCGGACAAAAGGGGGAAAACCTAAAATCTTTAAAAATAACCCTACGGAAAATTTTTCACTTCTAAACTACTCTACGGGTCAAATAACGAAGAATGAAAAAGACTAGACCGAAAACGGAGTTCGTTTGACCCAAAAACGAGTCAAAACAAAAACCCGTACCCGGACCCGTTCTTTAAAAGATGAAAAGTTGTAAAAATGACCCTACGAAAAATTTTATATTTTTCCTACAAACTAGATGATAAAAGAAAATTTTCTAAAAAAGCAAAATATTTTTTTGATAATTTTTGTATTTATTATGAATTAAATAAACTTTTAACTAAATTAAATTATAAAAAATACTAAACAATTACTAAAAATTCTGAAAAATTTACAAAAAATACTAGGCACTGAAATGGTCCTAAGAAAAATAAGAAACCAAAATAAGCTCGACAAATAAGCCCCTAATAAGCTGTTTCAGCTTATTAAGCTTATGAACCAAAAATGTACATAAATAATAAGGCCCTTGAGTCTTTAACGAAAAAGACCCAAGGGCGCAGTGGTTAAGTGTGTTAGCAAAAGGGAGGGGATGTATCGAGGGATCCCGGGTTCGAGTCTTGCTCACCCGGTCCCTTGTCTTCCCTTCTCTTTTTATTTTTGCAACACTCTAGGGTAGAAACTGTAAAAAACGAAACTAAAGGGTAGGCGGGCAAACTTTAACAATTTTACACTATAATAGAAACGGGTGACCCTAAACTATGAAGAAAATACAAAATAGACCCTACGCTATTGGCTTATTTTTGCTTATTGAAAAATGAGATTCAGCCAAAACTTAAAACTACAAAGTTATAGACTAGCTTATTCTCTACAACATTAACAAAGACACTTTTGACTTTTAACAACTGAATAAGCTAGAAAATAAGCATCTCAAATTCTGTCACAGAAAGTTGTGGTTTTAACTAGCTTTTTGAGTTTTAGCTTATTCCTAGCTTATTATTGAATGAAATTTAAAACTAAAAGAAGCTACTTGATGCTCATGATGTGTACTAATGATATTTAAATAAAAATTACCCTAGTATTAACAAATTTAACAAGAAAATTAAGATGAAAAAGTGCAAGTTTTAGGCTTAAACTGTTATAAGCTTTTTCAAATAAGCTTCACAGCTTATTTCTAAACTTCAAAAGCTAAAACTTTGGAAATAAGCTATGCTATTTGCTTTGAACAAATCTAGATAAAAAGTTTTTCAAAATTTAACCTAGAATTGAAAATGCAAAATGCAATAAGCTGAAGTCCAAATAGGCTGCTAAGCTACTTTTGAGAGGTAAAATAAGCTAGGACAAAAACTGATTAAGGAAACTTTAGAGCTTTTCCTTGTTAAGCTACTAGAGACCTACACAAATGCTTAATTCCTAAACCTAACTCCTACTTATTAATACTAAAAAGGACTTAGAAAAAGTGCCTAGCAACAACAGCTTAAGCTGTTGTTGCTGATGCACTTGGTTGCTGATGCAATGTGCAAGGAACAAGAATACAGGTTGAAACTCTACTTAAGACTGACTTAACTAACTCATTACATGTATAACAATGTTTACTAACACAAAATTACCTTCACATTGCTTAAAATGAATTTGAATTCTAAAAACTCTTAACTCTTAAACTGCCCTGGTGCAAATGAAAGCTTTTTAAACTCAAAATTTTGGAATTCAAATAACTAGCTTTTAGATACTGTTTTAAACTTGATATAAAAGCCTAACACAACTTATTGAAAAGCTTTGAAAGAATGTTGTTGACTTTAAGAGTCAAATACAGCTTAAACCAAACACACCTTAATAAAAACTGTTAATACTAAAGTAGCTTAGATTCTAATTTTAAAGCTAAATCTCTTAAATCCTTTTATCTACTACTGTTATAACTAAGCTTACTAAGCTATTCAAGCTCTAAAATGCCCAGCTTATTAGTAGGAAATAAGCACTTACTCTACTAGCTTATACTAACTATTTATGACAGAATTTTAAGTAATGAAAACTAGAATTGATTATAACTAGAACAGCATTAAAACTAAAATACCTATAGGCTAATTAAGCTAAATGAGACAGGATTAATATGAGGATTTAAAAGAAATAAGCAATTTGAAATAAGCTATGAATTAGGTAAAATGAAATTTAGAAAGAGAAACCTGAAATTTGAAGAGTCTTCTTCACCTAGACATCCAAGTGAACAGTCTAGGTGATCCTAATAGCTTCCAAAAGCCTCTAACCTTAAAAACCACAATAAGCTGAATTTGAGCTTATTTGCTCTTGTTGCTTCCAAATTAAGCTCAAAACTACTCAAGTGTCCATGATAGATGTAAAATGTAAGAATTGAGTAAATGAATCACTAAAACAGAACTTTAGCTAATATTTGAGCTTGTGAATAGTAATAAGCTCAAATGAGCTTATTAAGAGCTTATTTGATGAAAATCACTTAAACTTGAAAACAAATGACAAGAACACTTGTAAACTGAATCGTATTGAACAAATGAAGAAGTACAAGCTTATAAGAGAAGAGTACAAGAGCTTTAAAGCTATTTTAAAAAAACTTGAAAGTAAATTGCTTAATATTGAAGGAAAATATAAAACTGAAAATTAA